>JAJAQA010000001.1:72445443-72578301 GCA_021464565.1 Rutilus rutilus
TAGTAATAAGTGAAGCTGGTAATGCTGTTTGTGTAGTGGTTTAATCCTCCTCTGCTGAGATCTTTAGAGATTTAAACGTCTTTTATCTTGAGTTGATTTCATATAATGCTGGGTACACACCAAAAGATTTTTGACATCTTATAAGATTTTCAAAATGTGACAGACCACAAACATGAGGACAAAAAATCCTAGATTTAAGCGTTTTGCTCCTATAGTGTGTGGTGTGCCATGATGTGACAAAGACAGCACACCACACACAAACAGATTTTCAACCAGGGTCTCGACTATGAACACAGGAAATCTCGCAAAATATCGTGAGACTTCAGAATAAGCATGACGGACAACATGCAGGAAGAAATTGCGATAGTGTTTGGAATGATTTTCACAGAAAATTCACGTGAAAAAACCATTGTACCTACCATTGTATATAACCTTTTATACAGAAATATATTCATTCTTTATTGTCTTTATTTATTCTTTATTAGATTTATTGTCTCTTTAGAAAAAGTTATAGAACCTCACTGAACCCTTAACACTCAGCTTCTTGTTTTTTTTTTTTTTTTTGGATTTTAAGAATTACAATTACAGTCAGGGGGTACAAAGAGTAAAGCCGATAAACAAACATAAAAAGAAATACATAAACAGTGACAAACTTAAAAGTTAAACAAAAATTTGAAAATGTTTACAGATTGAAACGCACTTTGCAGCTTTCTTATTTTTCAAACCCAATTGTGTTTAGGTATTGTAAAATTTCTGCACTTAAAATGAAAAACAAAGGCTTGTTTCCTCGAAATTTACACTTATGAATACTAAATCTTAACATTAAGCTTCCTGCAAGTGTGTGTGTGTGTGTGTGTGTGAGAGAGAGAGAGAGAGAGAATGACCGTGTCTTCCATCATCTCGCTTTCTGATTGGATATTGTTTTGTTTCACGTGATAATCTCCAGAGCGTGCGCGCGTTTGTCCTCGGGGTTCCCCCCACACATCAGGATTTCTGATCGTAAATATTAAACATGTTTAATATTTACGATTCTCGATCGGAGCGGCTCCGACGTTCTTCCGAGCAGGTTCGGACACTCTTAACACACCTCACACCAAGGGAAAATCTGATAAAATAATCTGTTAAACCATCAAGATAATCGGGACATAGCTAGGATTGTCGGAAGGGGGGAAATCGGCCCAAAATCAGCCCGATTATCTTTTGGTGTGTACCCAGCATAAGGCTGTGGCTGGAAGTCAGTTGTAGTTCTTTTGTTTCTCTTTCCTTCATTGATTCTGCTCGTTAACAGCAGGTGTTAATCACTAATGCTCAATAATCACTTAATTAATCACTTAATTTCTTGACTGCAATGTATATCTACTTTTAGTAAACTCAACTGAAATAATTGCAGAGTACTCATAACTATTGTTTTTATAAACTTAATTGAATTAATTGCCTCAAATGTAATAAGTTAGATGAACTTATTGAATTTGACTTTGTGTGTGACATTGTGAGCTAACAGTACCTGCAAGTGCTCTGAGTTCATTTAAAGTTTGTCATGTCACTGTTTTTACTCAATAAAGTGAAGTTTCAGCTATATAAAGTATTCAAATGCAGTGTAAAGTTTAATTGTGTATTAAGAAATATTTTTGTTTTAGTGGACTCGATTAAAATAAGTTCAGAGTACTCATAACTATTGTTTTTATAAACTTAATTGAATTGAGGCAATCGGTTTCCTCAAATGAAATGAGTTACCTTAACTTGTTGGGTTTTACAGTGCACAAACACTCAAAAAAAATAAGCTAGAGTCAAACTGCCCTACTAAAGGAAACACTCATCACGATAATGGTGATCATACATTTTCAATAAATCGTCAACATCTAAACCTTAATTCTCAATACGAACTTCTGTAAACGTCTGACAGAAATAAAGTTAGTCTGGTTAGTAATAAGTGAAGCTGGTAATGCTGTTTATTGAGTTGTTGAATCCTCCTCTGCTGAGAACTTGTTAACACCAGGTGTTCATCATTAATGCCCTATCGTCACTTAATTAATCACTTAAGTATCTCATTAACTTTAACTCTGATTCAGAGTTATTTTAACTCTCTGTAGAGAGGGACCAAATGTTCTCTGAACAGAGTTAATTTAACTCTGGGGATTTTGCTGTGTACAATAATGCATGAATGGTCATGTCTTTCAGGTGTATCTGATTGCATTTGCTGTGCAGTGGAACAGCCGCATGGAATCACTCCGGGTTGCTGGTGGTCATGGCAGGCAGACGTGGTG
Organism: Rutilus rutilus; assembly: GCA_021464565.1. Lineage (NCBI taxonomy): Eukaryota > Metazoa > Chordata > Actinopteri > Cypriniformes > Leuciscidae > Rutilus > Rutilus rutilus. The sequence goes on from JAJAQA010000001.1 coordinate 72,447,708, forward strand.
TATGGACCCGCGGCAGATTCAGCGCCTGAATCAGCAGGCTGCGCTCTTCGGTAAAGAGCATGTCCTCGAGCCCAACTTTGCCGCTCCAATGCCCTACCCTGCTGTATACAAGGACACAGACAAGGAGGAGCTCCTTGGAGTAGAGTATGCCATGTGCCAGTCAACCAGCTTCACTGCAAGGGATATGCCCAGCAAGGTACACAATCTTGCATTATAACAAAATGCATACATACTAAGCGGTCAAATACCTATAAATATCATGCATATTCTATCCATGACAAGTATGTATGATATAGTTAATTTTTATTTTACATAATATGAAACAAATGAACTGCAGCATTGCCATGTTATATTAATTAGTCTACTGTTAGTTGTTGTAACTGCCTAGACACACTGGTGATTAGTACATTACATATTTGCAGTTGAGGAAGAGCAGTCCCATGAAGAAGAGGAGACGGCTGAACAAAGTGAGGACAAGCTGGCAGATGAGGGTGTGGACGTGGGTACAGAGTCAGAGGAGGATCCTATGGACACTGTCAGTGACAAACATGTCATCCTCACTCAATCAGAACAGGTGGAGGAGGAGGACAGTCCTGCTCTGCAGGATGTGCTGATGACCCAGAGCCATCTGCATCTTCCTGGGCTGGAGGAAGTGGAAGCCTTGGCCCTGCTCATTTTAGAACTGGCAGACAACAGTGACCGTCACCTAGTGCCAGCTGACCTAAGGCTGAAGATTGGCACTGCAGTTGGTGCTCTGCATGACAGGTCTGCAGCCAACTTTGTAAAAAGGTATGAGTCAAGGTGGGGTTACACCCTGTTTGGCAGATGCTTGGGAGCTGACACACCTGAGACCAGAGCAGCACAGAAGACAAAGTTTTCCTTGATGAGGTACCCTCAGGCAGCCCAGGTGACTGAGGATAGTCGTCTGTTGTACCTCATTATTAAGATGCTGAAAAACCGGCCACCAGCCAGTCGTCTCACCTCCCCCACTAAAATCACCAATGCAATCAAGGGCCAGTATAAAAGGATTGTAGAACGAGTCAGAGACGATCCCATCCTCAACGGTCTCTCCATTCCTCGGTTTGAAGGTGTTGTGTTCAACAGTTTTGAACACTTCAAAAGTGTAGTAGATGAGGAACTAAAAAAAATAAAAAATAAAAATAACAACTAGAGAGCCAACTACATCCCCCAAATCACAATAGCAGATTTCTGGGCTATTGTTTGGACCTGGTTCAGACCTGGATTAGACCTAGTTTAGATTTTGCCCTAGTTTGAACATGATTTAGACCAGGGGCCGTATTCACAAAACATTTTATCTTACCACTAGGAGTACTCCTAAATCGCACTAAAAGATTTTAGCTAGGAGTTTTCTCTTAAAAGTTATTCACAACGCCTTTCAGACCTACTCTTAGTAAAGAAAAATGACAACTCCTAAACTAAGAGTGAGTCTTCGTTGCTATGGATGACGTCATTACTCATGCACGAGCTTGACTGAAGTGACCACCTTGATTGGCTGATGATTGTAACGCGGGAATGATTCCAAACCCCTCCCCTACGATGATGATTGACAGGTGACAGGTCTGAGAATGCGTGCGCTACACAAGTAGTGCGAAGGACGGAAGATGATGAATAACTGAATAAATAGCCTAAATGAACAAAGAGTAAGGCAAAACAAATAGCCTAGTAGCCTAATGAAACATATGGATTGATGCAATATCTTTGCAACATTATTGAATTAATCTGTCACTATATGCCTCTGCCTACGTTTGCAAAGAGAAGAACATTTTAATTTGATTCACAATGAAACGTTACAATTAGTTTACATGCAATGAGTAGCCTAGTTTTGGTTGTTGTTGGTGGTGGCGTTATTGCATCCCTAGTTATGCCTACAATGCAAAATTGTTCCCTCGCGATTGGAAGCTCCTGTAGCCGCCGCGAACGCATTTCAAAACATCGCAACGTGAAATGCCACAAAAAGTGGTTTGTGAATAGGTCTTAGTGAGTTAGGAGTCCTCTCGACTTCTTTTAAGCTGTCCCAGGCTTAGGTGCTACTTTTAGGGCTAAAATGCTTCGTGAATTACTCTTAGTCAAAGAAATTAGGAGTCCTAAAGTTACGAGTGACACGCCCGTTATTTTTAGGAGTTGCTCCTAAATTCGCCAGTTAGGAGCTACTTTTAGCCTTAAAATTCTTTGTGAATACGGCCCCAGGTTTAATCCCAGTTGTACTTACCTAATTTGGTCCTGGTTTAGACATGGTGTGGGTCAGTCAGAATTACCTGTGCACAGAGATTTACATGTCCTCAACATTATTTGCACTTTGTGGGTTTCAATGTAATTTAATTTGCCATGTTATTTATATTCTCATAATAAGGCTAAAATATAGTAAGTCATATTGGCTACAATATCTGCCTCTTATACCAATTCACCGATTCATTATACACCATCTATAAAACACATACCTATTTTATCATTGTCTGGCATCAAATCAGACAGTGGGAAAAAAAGATGTGTTTTTAGTGAATGTAAATATCTGCTTAACATTGTATACTATTGCACTGCATTACCTCACCCCCTTGTATATATTGTACGTATATTGTATACAGTGTGTACATGTATAAATCTTGTAATAAGAATCCTGTAAATAATAACTTATTAGTACCTATTTTGCTATATTTTCTGCTAAATTACTTAATAATTAATGTTAATTCTATTCTGTTTACCTTGTTACCTGTGTTATTGTTATTTTTGTTGTGTTGTTTATTTATTTCTGATATGTAGATATATATTGTTGACCAAAAAAAAAAAAAAAGAATGTTTCCTCTCACTGCTGTTTCCCCATTTGTCCACTTGATAAAAGGTAAAGACTGTCACATGAAACTGTATTGAGTATAAGAGGCTGAATTACTTACCAGTAAGGTAAAATCAGTAAGAAAATCTTGGATTAGATCCAATGGCAGCTGTTGTGTCTGACCCAGAGGAAAGATCTTATTATCAAGATGATAGTGATGTAGAAGAAATATCTGACTGGGAGGAACCAGAAAAACTCAGAAATCACCTTTCCAACTGGGCATTAACATATGGTATTTCCCATATTGCACTTCCGGCTCTCTTGGCAATATTAACGGTCCACCACTGTTAGTCAGGTCCGAATCTTCAAGTTTGTGTAACCCTGTAGGCATTTTTGAGGAAAAGTTGTTATACCACATTTTTAGAAAGTTCAATGTCTCCTGAATAAGGATCCACCGTATAACATTGAAATAAGGGTCCCATTTTCTTGTAATTGTTATTGAAACAATAGGTGCATTATTCACAGCCGAAACACTACAGGTGGATATTATATTATATATATCAGTTATAGATATCACCATAAAACCTTTCCAGTTTTTCACTTACATAGAGACAGACATTTTTTGTATTACAAGTTTTCTGAAATGTCATGTTTACATATGCAAATGAGGCATACCAGTATATATATATATATATATAAAAAATTCGAGGGGCAGGCATACCAGTACGCGGTTCTCCCTTTCGGGCTAGCCCTGTCTCCTCGCGTCTTCACGAAGGTTGTCGAGGCAGCCCTTGTTCCTCTCGACGACTGGCTGATCCTAGCTCACTCTCGAGACAAGGTTTGCGAACACAGGGACCTAGTGCTCCAGCACATAGCTTGTCTGGGCCTTCGGGTCAACTGGGAGAAGAGCAAACTCTGCTCCGTGCAGAGGATCTCTTTTCTCTGTATGGAAATCGACTCGGTCGCCATGTGCGCGCAGCTTACGAGCGAGCGCGCGCAGTCACTGCTAACTTGCCTTCGTCAGTTCGAGGGCAAGAGTGCGGTTCCACTGAAACTATTTCAGAGGCTCCTGGGGCATATGGCATCCGCAGCCGCAGTAACGTCGCTCGGTTTGCTTCATATGAGACCGCTTCGCGATCAAGTCCCGAGGTGGGCATGGCAACACGGCACGCTCCGAGTCCCAGTGACTTCGACCTGCCGTCAGACCTTCACCCCGTGGACGAACCTCAGTTTTCTATGGGCTGGAGTGTCCATAGAACGAGTTTCCTGGCATGTTGTTATATCAGCAGATGCCTCCACAATGGGCTGGGGCGCCATGTGCAATGGACATGCTGCCGCGGGCTCCTGGACAAGACCCCAGCGCCTTTGGCATGTCAATTGCCTCGAGTTGCAGGCTGTACGTCTCGCCCTGCACCGCTTCTGTGCGTTGTTCAGGGGTCAGCACGTATTAGTCCGATCAGACAATACCGCCACAGTAGCGTACATCAACCGACAAGGTGGTCTGCGCTCCCGTCATATGTCGCAACTCGCCTGCCACCTCCTCATATGGAGTCAGAAGCATCTGAGGTCGCTTCGAGCCATTTATATCCCGGGAGACTTGAACCGTGCAGCCGATCTGTCTCGGTTTCAGCCTCTCGCTGGAGAATGGAGACTCCATCCCCAGTCGGTTCAGCTGATTTGGGATCAGTTCGGGGACGCACAGGTAGATCTGTTTGCCTCCCACGACTCGTCCCACTGCGACCTGTTTTATTCTCTGACCGAGGGCACGCTCGGCACGGATGCACTGGCGCACAGCTGGCCGTGGGGCCTCTGCAAGGAGCAGGTAATTTTGGTTGCCCCGTATTGGCACAACCGCACCTGGTTCCAAGAACTAGTACTCCTCGCGACAGCACCTCCCTGGCCAATTCCTCTGAGAAAGAACCTGCTTTCTCAGGGACGGGGCACCCTATGGCACCCTCGTCCCGATCTTTGAAATCTCCATGTGTGGTTCCTGGACGGGACGAGGCAGGTTTGAGTACCCTACCACCAGCGGTGGTGGCTACCATCACTTCCGCTAGAGCATCGTCCACGAGACATGCCTATGCGTTGAAGTGGAACCTCTTCGTCAACTGGTGTTCTTCTAAACTTCAAGAACCCACGAAAGGCCCGATCAGTGTCGAGCTTTCCTTCCTACAAGAGGGGTTGGAGTGAAGGCTGTCTCCCTCCACCCTGAAAGTGTATGGTGCCGCCATTGCCACACATCATGATGCAGTTGATGGTAAGTCCATTGGAAAGCACGACCTGATCATCAGGTTCCTGAGGGGAGCGAGGAGACTGAATCCTCCTTGCCCTCCTCTTGTTCCCTCTTGGGACTTCTCAGTGGTTTTAACTGCTCTGCAGAGTGCTCCCTTTGAGCCTCTGCAATCAGTGGAGCTTAAGTTCCTGTCAATGAAGACAGTGCTCCTGGTTGCATTGGCCTCCATCAAGAGGGTAGGGGACCTGCAGGCATTTTCGGTTGACGAAGCGTGCCTGGAATTTGGACCGGCTAACTCTTACGTGATCCTGAGACCCCGGCCTGGATATGTGACCAAGGTTCCCACCACACCCTTTCGAGACCAGGTGGTGAACCTGCAAGCGCTGCCCTCGCAGGAGGCAGACCCAGCCTTGGCACTGCTCTGTCCACCCTCCATGCTTACGTAGACAGAACGCAGTGTTTCAGGACTTCAGACCAGCTCTTTGTCTGTCATGGTGGAAAGCTGAAGGGAAAGGCTCTCTCCAAGCAAAGGTTGTCTCACTGGATAGTGGACGCCATTGCTTTGGCTTACCAGCAGCAAGGTCGACCATGCCCCCTTGGTGTGACGGCCCACTCCACCCGGAGTGTGGCATCCTCTTGGGCTCTAGCGCATGGCGCCTCGCTAACAGACATCTGTAGAGCTGCAGGCTAGGCGACACCTAACACGGCCTCTGGGCGACCCCCACGTGTGTAGTCCACTGTAAGCCTCTCTGAGCATGTGTCTTTCCCTCGGCAAGCCACCTTGCCGCCCCTGGGTTTGAAATATTCCACCTGCGGCTGGACACCCCAGTGATTCTCAATATGCAGCCCCCTGGGGTCATATGTATTCCAAGTTCCCCCCTTCGGGCTGGGCATAATTGCATATTTCCACTGATATATGCTTCCCAGTGTACCTTGGTACCTTGGCATAATTCCAGCAGCCATTAAAAACTGTCCCTTTCATGTTAATGTTGTTTTTTCATTGTTTACATGTTTAAATATTCTGAGAATGCATAGTTTAGTTATAATGTTTAATGTTTAAACTGCAATAAATGCATTAAAACTTTTTTTTTTTTTTTTTTTTTTTTGGCAGCCATTTTGTTTTTATTGTTTATGCCAAAACAGTGATGTTTACAACTTGTTATACGGCAGAAATTGATTCAGCACCTAAAAATCATATAGAGACAACACATGAAGTATTTTTCCTCAAAAATGCCTACTGCATCTTATCCAGGGCTATTTATCTATTTTGGGACTCGACTATGTGATTTGCCAAAAGATGCACGAACTCTTCTTAACACAAGAAGAGATTATTCTGTTAGGGAGCTCTGCGGTGGCCTATACCACTACATTGGCATTATTGAGGCGTTAAAACATACCCTTTCCCAGTGGAAAGACAAGCTTGTCGGATGGATGTTGTTTACATCTTCAAATGTCAGTGAATGGCCTGCCACTTTTTAAAAGTTCAGGTCTTCAGTTGTGGCCCATTTTAGGTAGATTGGTTGGAGTACCCATGAAAGAACCTGTAGTCATCAGGATGTACTCAGGTATAAAGAAACCTGAGTCATCAAAAATGTATCTCACAGATTTGGCAAATGAACTCTCACAATTAAAGGAGGGGTTTACATTTGAGGGGAAAAGGCTCACTTTAAAAGTTAATTCGATGATCTGTGACGCACCGGCAAAATCCTTTGTGAAAGTCACAAAGGCTTTTAACGGTTACTATGGCTGTGACAAGTGTATTCAAAGTGGGGTGTACCTCAACCACCGCATGACATACCCCCTCATGAATAGCCAAACACGGTCTGATGAGGCATTTGCCAGGCAGGAGGATGAGGAACACCACAATGGTCCTCATGCCTTCACAAATGTACATTTTGGTTTGGTGTCCCAAGTCCCACTGGACTACATGCACCTGGTGTGCTTGGGGGTGGTAAGGCGCCTTATCTTTCTGTGGATGAAATGTCCTCTGACTGTCCGTGTACCAGGGAGAGACGTGGACAGAATATCCAGAAATCTTCTAAGCTTAAGACCCCACATTCCTTCGGAATTTGCTAGAAGGCCAAGAGCACTGAACGAAGTGGATAGGTGGAAGGCGACGGAGTTCCGTCAGTTTCTCTTATACACAGGGCCGGTGGTGTTGCGTGAGGTGTTAAGACCTGATCTATATGCCAACTTCCTGCTGCTGTCGACAGCCATGGCAATGCTGGTCTCCCCTTTCTTTGCCAGAAAGTACAACGAATATGCCAACAGCCTCCTTCATACTTTTGTGGAACATTTTGCCCGCCTGTATGGAAATGATCAGCTAGTGTACAATGTGCATGGGTTGACCCATCTTGCACAGGATGCAAAACATTTTGGCAATCTGGATGTTATATCATCCTTTCCATACGAAAATTATTTGCAAAAACTCAAGGGTTTTGTACGCAAACCCTCAAATCCCCTGGCCCAAATAATCAGACGCCTGTCCGAGGGATTAAATGGTGGTGTTACAAGTGACCAGCCCATCAAATTGTGCAAAGAACATGCCCGAGGCCCTATACCAGTACCAAACTTGATCTGTCACCAGTATGACGAACTGATATCAGAGAGGTTCACCATGTCGAAACAACACATTTCTGATGGGCAAATTCTGATGTCACGGTGATATCATAATTGCCTACAGACAGTACGGGATGGTTGAAACATTTTTTACCTATCCTTTTAATTCGGACATTTTAAACATTGTGATACCAGCTGACCTAGGCCATGAGATAAAATTCTCCAAACTGTCATCTTTCACACAAAAATGCATGGCTGTCCCTTTCAATGAGGCAATGGTGGTTATACCGTTGTTTCATATGAAGGACTAGACTTTATTTTTGAAATTCATAGTTCAGGTCAGTTATGTATTTTTTTAATCATCTTATTTTTCACACAATGATTTTTAAAAGACATTTTGTGGAGTCATTTTCCTCGACGAGGACATTACAGAAGTTGTGCCGAGGTCATGGGTTAAAGGTGATGAATGTTTTTGGCCAACATTCATTTCCGAGGAAAAAACCCAAAAGGCCATAAAGAGGCATTTCATGCCAGGCCCTGGCTGGAAAATCTTCAAAATAAGAACACTCTTTGAAAAAGGTAAATAAACAAGCAAACAGGGTAATTCTATGTCTTTCCATGTTAGGACAACAGTTATGCCTTACTTCCTTAGTCCTTAATTATCTCCATATCTGTCTTTCTTTATTTTTAATTTTTATTATAATAGTAGATGACTTCAGTAAGGCAAGGCAAAAGCTGAAGGACTACAACAGAAATGGAACGGCAGTCCTCCAGTCAGAGGATGAGGGCTAAATGGCAAAAAGGAGAAGAAAAGCGACACAGTAAGTACATTATAGATAATTGTTGTATTACTGCAAAAGCTATGGCTGGGGATGGGTTTAGGGTACAAAAAAAAGCCTTTGTTCATGCCTGCCCACTGAATGATGCTATTGCCTTGTCATTACAATTTGACCTCTGTCTTCACTAGTTACCCAGGATTTGAAAACGGCAGTACTGACTCTGAAACTGAGCAGACTCCAAAAAGAAGACCTCGGCCTGTATATATATATATATATATATATATATACTGTATATATATATATATATATATATATATATATATATATATATATATATATATATATACAGTACAGGCCAAAAGTTTGGACACATCTCATTCAATGCGCTTTCTTTATTTTCATGACTATTTACATTGTAGATTCTCACTGAAGGCATCAAAGCTATTAATGAACACATGTGGAATTATGTACACAAAAAGAGTGAAATAACTGAAAACATGTCTTATATCCTAGTTTCTTCAAAGTAGCCAGAAAGGAAACGCATTGAATGAGAAGGTGTGTCCAAACTTTTGGCCTGTACTGTATATATATACAGTATAGTGTGCAGCTGTGGGTTAATTTTATTGACCATCATTGTGTGTATTATTTCCTTAATGTTTAAATAACCTGAGTCTTTTCTCCAGATTAACACTTTTTTTTTTTCAACTTTCACAATGTTTCAGCGGCTCAGCTACATGGCCTATTGCTTTTGGAAAACCTAAAGCAGCAGGTTGCCCAACTCGCCACCACCGTGAACCTGCTCATGGCCAAGGTCAATAACGGCCTCCAACCAGCAGCCTTTGAGTGGTCCGGGGAATTTCAATTCCCCCTGGAATCAGATGCAGAACTGGACCGCTTTGAGGCCTGGCTGGCGGACCCTGCCAACGATAGGCAGAAACATGCCCTTGTAAGCATAATTATTCCCCCAATATGTTCTCATTGTACTCAAGACACTTGTTTCATCTTACACTAAATCTAATTAATCTAAAGTAATATTTATTGCTACAGTAGACTAAGCTCTTTATGATGATGTAACTGTAATCTAATTCATCTAAAGTAATATTTATTGCTAGACTAAGCTCTTTATGATGATGTAACTTGAAAGTTATGGATAAAAGCATCATCCAATTGCCCACATGTCTTAATTGTGAAAAAAAAACTGTCAAAAAAGTGGCTTACCTGTTTAAAAACTTGTGCAACGGTGATCCAGCCACTATCTTCATGCCCATAGGTGAATACCCTGTCTGCTGTCGGGGGTGTGGATTTGAAGAGGGTGACATGGAACATTCTGTCATACCTGTTTTCCTGCCCCCTTTCCCGAACAATTAATTGGAAGGGTGTGAACAAGAAGAGGGCCTTCCACAGGATGGCATCATGGACCCTCCTCAGCCGTAAGTAGGCTATTGCTTCAAATGCCCTTAGTGAATTAGTATTTATTCACTCAAAAGTCTTACAGACTACTCCTGGAAAAGAGTTTAGCAGTCAAAACTGATTGTTATACTAATACGTATATAGTATATACAGTACAGGCCAAAAGTTTGGACACATCTTCTCATTCAATGCGTTTTCTTTATTTTCATGACTATTTACATTGTAGATTCTCACTGAAGGCATCAAAGTAATTCAATTGAATTACAATTCATGTAATGAACACGTGGAATTATGTACACAAAAAGTGTGAAATAACTGAAAACATGTCTTATATTCTAGTTTCTTCAAAGTAGCCAGTGAGAATCTACAATGTAAATAGTCATGAAAATACAGGAAACGCATTGAATGAGAAGGTGTGTCCAAACTTTTGGCCTGTACTGTATATATATATATATCTCATCTTCTGTATATTCCGGCTCGAAAAGATAAGGACGTCCATCAAACTGAAAGGGTTCGTTCACGATGTCTTCAAATTCGTTCGAATAACCAGAGCCCGTCTACTAGACATTCTCTGGTGTGTATCCTGTTGCATTCAGTGCTTTCTTCCGGCAACAGCGTTTCACACGAGATTCACGCGAGATTCTTAGCGGTCAACTAACGTTATGGTTCACCCGGAATGCATTGCAACACACCGTCGGGGAGAGACTCATGGTTAGGTCGGCTTTAAATACCATACAGAACCCGTTCTACTCTAACGATCGTGGCATGACGATTAAGAGCTTCTTGCTGAATTATGATGACTGACGTGACTTGTATGCAATGACATGATATGTGTCGCTGGTTATGATGACTGACGTGACTTGTATGCATTGACTTGACATGTGTCGCTGGTGCAGAGTAGTAGTATAAAGTTTGAGTGAATGCGAGTTTCTCAATGAGATGTTCTATTACAGTATACGTGGTTGACTTTAATTGGAGCTGGCTGGGCATTGAACTGGGCTTATTGGATTGACAAAACTTTTTTTTTTTTTAAATGACCTGTATGACCTTTATAACTGGTGCTGGTTAGTCATTGAACTGGGTTTCATGAATTGGCCTTAAGTTTTTTTTCTTTTTGAGCACGTCCACATGGTGTGCAGCGCTGACGCAGCCTGCCCGGCGGCAGAGAAAGCGCGGCGGAGCAGGGATGACGTCGTGCGGCAAGCTTTAGAGGGTAGCGCCAGCTTAGCGCACCGTCCAGCGGAGGCCGGGCATAAGTGGGCCGCTATCGCCTCTTCGACCGGCGGCAGCGAATGGTAACCTCTGTTCTTGGCATCGTCAACAGCAGAGAATGCCAAAGAAACAGAAGGACGCATTCTAGCTGAGTAGGGGGCGCTCCAGGACTTAGCGACTTCTTCGTGAAGCTCAGGAAGAAAAGGCGCTGGTCTGGACGCAGGTGAAATGCACTCCCCGGGCAGAAAGTACCCATCCAGCCGGTTGTGAGCGGGCTGCTCAGGCGTAGACCACTCGAGGCCGAGGCTCACCGCGGCCTGTGCGAGTACGCGCATGAGCTCTGTCTCAATGCTAGCTCTTTTACCTGACGCAGCGCGGGCAGGGGGCGCGAGATCCTCAGAGCTCGCCCAATCCTCACTGCCTGACGCCAGGATAGAGCAGGAATCATCTTCTCCCGGCGGGACTTCTTCGACAGCTTCGTCGACGGAAGCGGTGGCAGACCGCGGCCGCTGTCCGTCAGGAAGAGAAGCTGAAGAGGCCGGTGAAGCAGGCCGGTGAAGCAGGCGGGCGAACCGGCGAGCTTTGGCGGCTGGGAGAAGGTTCCGGAACCCGCTGAGCACGGCGCTTTTTACGGCGCGGTGCCATGGCAGGCGGGGGTGCAGTCTCGGCGAAAAATGCCAGGCGAGTCCGCAGAGTCACCATGGGCAATAGCTCGCAATGAGGGCAGCCGCCGTCAGCGAGCGCGAGAGCTGCATGATCCTCACCCAGGCAGGAAACGCAGATCATGTGGCGGTCCCCGTCGCTGAGTGTGGCTCTGCACGAGCCGCAGGAAGGCATCTTAAAAAAGACGCAAGCTCTTTTAGTAAGTGTGTGTCGCAGCGGCGAACACACACACAGCACAGAGTGTAAAGGATATGAGCGCCGGATAGCGCAGCGGGAAGCGCTGAAAAGGCTTCCTCAGACGGTGCGGCTTCTGGCTTCTCTCCAGATCCAGCGATGCATGTGCTTTGCTTGAAGGATGAAAAAATCAGATATCAGCTGCCTGCGAGCCGTATTTATAGGCCTAGGCCATGCCCGTTTCGGCGGGACGTGACGCAGCGGGCGCGAAGCACCCTCATTGGGTCTGACGTCATGCTAGGCCTCGCTCGAAAAGCTGCTGCAGTTGCCGCAGAACAGCCAATAGGCGCGCGAGCCGTCTTGCCTATGTCTGTATGCTGCCATTAAGGATAATTTTTGGCTTCAATATCTCGCGGAAAAAGGATTTTCCCCTACCGTAAGATACTCTTAAGCAGTACGAGAGACCTCTCGTAAGAGAACTATGCATTGCCTAAAACTCGGTCACAACCTGCCTGTTAGGCTATATCAGGCTTTATTATATTATGCTGCTGTACTTTCAGAGACCCCCACAGATATTTGAGTTTTCTGCTTTCATGTGAGCCAGACCTCTCTCTATGGGAGCAACAGTTGCCACAGCACCCACCTAGTGATTTTCTTTAAGTGCATGTTTTTTTTACGTTGTGTTAATAGCCTGTGCGTTTTTTTTATCCATTAATTCTGTGTTTGTTGTTGACTGTGTTCTGTGTTAATTGTTGACTTTGTTCATGACAATTTTTTATAATTAAATCTATGAATTCGTGGTCATTAATTCTGTGTTTGTTAACTTTGTTCACGTTGTTTTAGTACATTTACATTTTTTACATTTACATTTAGTCATTTAGCAGACGCTTTTATCCAAAGCGACTTACAAATTAGGACTAAATTAAGCGAGTCATCATGAAGAGGCAAAAACAACAACAACGCAAGAAGTGCTCAGAATACAAAGTTCAGGCATTATTCAGAGTAGCATAAGCCTGATAAGTGATGTTTCGAAGGTTTTTTTTTTTTTTTTTTTTTTATAAGGTTAAGTGCTCACGGAAGAGATGGGTTTTTAGCTGTTTTTTGAATGTTGCCAGTGATTCTGCATTCCGGATGAGGCCGGGGAGAGCGTTCCACCAGCATGGAGCTGTGAATGAGAATGTTCTGGAAAGTGATTTTGTGGCTCTCTGTGATGGAACCACGAGGCGTCGCTCGTTGATCGATCGTAGGTGTCTGGTAGGGATGTAGACTCGTAGGAGTGAGTGAAAGTAGGAGGGAGCTGAGCCTGTGATAGATCTGTAAGCAAGCGTCAATGCCTTGAATTTGATGCGAGCAGCGAGAGGTAGCCAGTGCAGAGAGATGAACAGAGGAGTGACGTGGGCCCTCTTGGGCTCGTTGAAGACAAGACGAGCTGCAGCATTTTGGATCATCTGTAGAGGTTTTGTTGCACATGCTGGAAGTCCGGCCAAAAGAGCATTACAGTAGTCAAGCCTAGAGATGACCAGGGCCTGGACGAGAAGTTGTGTTGCATGCTCAGTTAGGAAAGGCCTGATCTTCCTGATGTTGTGCAGTGTAAACCTGCATGATCGAGCTGTCTTTGAAATGTGATCTGTGAAGGACAGCTGGTCATCAAGCGTTACTCCGAGATTTCTGACCGACCTTGATGGGGTGATTGATGATGACTCTAGCTGGATGGTGAAGTCGTGTTGTATAGACGGATTGGCAGGGAGGACGAGAAGCTCAGTCTTTGCCAGGTTGAGCTGCAGGTGATGTTCCTTCATCCATGTGGAGATGTCCGCCAGACAGCTTGAGACCCGTGCAGCTACTGTGGGATCATCTGGTTGAAACGAGAGGAAGAGCTGTGTGTCGTCAGCATAGCAGTGGTAGGAGAAGCCGTGTGCCTGTATGATGTGTCCTAGTGATGTAGTGTAGATGGAGAAGAGGAGGGGACCAAGAACTGAACCCTGGGGAACCCCTGTGGTCAGTTGATGTGCTCTGGATACCTCACCTCTCCATGCGACCTTGAAGGACCTACCTGTGAGATAGGACTCAAACCAGTGGAGTGAAGTTCCTGTGATGCCCAGTGATGAGAGGCTGGACATAAGGATCTGATGATTCACAGTGTCGAAGGCAGCAGACAGATCCAGGAGAATGAGGACTGAGGATTTGGAAGCAGCTTTTGCGATCCGTAGGGCTTCTGTGACTGACAGTAATGCAGTTTCTGTTGAATGCCCTTTCTTGAAGCCAGATTGGTTGACATCCAGCTGGTTGTTTAGAGACAAAAAGGATGTTATTTGGTTGAAAACAGCTCTTTCAAGTGTCTTCGCAATGAATGGTAGGAGAGAGATAGGTCTGTAATTCTCTATAGATGATGTGTTTAGTGTTGGTTTTTTAAGCAGTGGAGTGACCCGAGCCTGCTTGAATGCTGTAGGGAAGGTGCCAGTATGGAGGGATGAGTTGATTATGTGTGTGAGTGATGGTAGAAGTGTGGGAGAGATGGCTTGTAGAAGGTGTGAGGGGATGGGGTCTAGAGGGCAGGTGGTAGGATGACTGGAGAGGAGAAGTGTAGATACTTCTTCCTCGGTTAGCGAGGAGAAGGAGAACGGCGGGATATTGGCTGTGGAAGCGGTCAGTCTGGGTTCCTGTGTGTGTGGAGCTGAAAACTGACTGCTGATAGATGTTGTTTTGCTGGTGAAGAAGTTCGCAAAATCGTCAGCAGTTAAGGAGGAGGCGGGTGGTGGTGGAGGTGGGCAGAGGAGAGAGTTGAATGTCTTGAAAAGTGAACGTGTGTTGGAGGAGCTGTTGATCTTGTTGTGGAAGTATGAAGATTTTGCAGCATGAACATCCACAGAAAAGGAAGAGAGGAGAGATTGATACCTACTCAGGTCAGATGCGTCTTTTGATTTGTGCCATTTCCTCTCTGCTGCCCTTAGTTCAGTCCGGTGTTCCCGAAGAACCTCAGATAACCAGGGGTTAGAAGGAGTAGCGCGTGCTGGCCTGGAGGAGAGAGGGCAGATAATGTCTAGAGAAGAGGTTAGAGTGGAGCATAAGGTGTCCGTTGCTGTGTTCACATCCAGAGATGAGAATTGTGAGGGTGGGGGAAGAGAAGATGACACGGCAGAGGAAAGATGGGAGGGAGAAAGTGAGCGCAGGTTTCGCCTGAAAGTGACTGGTGGGGGTGTTGGTGGTGAAGGGGTAGAGAGATGTAGACTGAAAGTAATGAGGAAATGATCTGAAACATGGAGGGGTCTCACCAGGATGTTGTCTGTGATGCAATTGCGTGTGTAAACCAGGTCCAGTTGGTTGCCTGATTTGTGAGTACCTGTGGTGATGAGTCGTTTGAGATCGAAAGAGGCTAGGAGAGAGGTGAAGTCTGTTGCATGCGGCTTTTCGAGATGGATGTTGAAGTCACCAAAGACTAGAAGTGGGGTGCCGTCCTCAGGGAAAGTGGACAGCAGCACATCCAGCTCATCTACAAAGTTTCCCAGCTGACCTGGGGGACGATAAATGACTACAATATGGATCTTAATGGGAGTTGTAAGTGTAATAGCATGATATTCAAATGAGTTGTTGTTGCATAGAGAAGAGAGCGCGGAGTATTTGTAATTGTTAGAAAGGAGGAGCCCTGTTCCCCCACCTCTCCCAGACTGGTGAGGGGAGTGAGAGAAGGAGAAGTTGCTAGAGAGAGCAGCAGGGGTTGCTGAGTCTTCTGGATGAATCCAGGTCTCAGTCAAGCCCAAGAGTATGCGGTTTAATCATTAAAACGATTTATTTCAGCCTATAGGCCTACGCATTGCTCCAACTGAAACTAGCCTTTATCAAGTCAAGTCAAGCTTTTTATTTATAGCCAAGGCCTTGTAGTGAAAATGTTTTTCTGGACATTCCACAGACTGTGAAAAATGTAGGCCTATGGCGAGGTAGCATAGGTTACTATGATACCCTAACTGACAAAAATGCAGAAAATAAGGCAAAAGGACAATCCAGTGGTGATTTAAGCGGAATCGTAACACATCTAGCACAGCTCCGGTAGGCGGAATCGTTTCACGCACCCGTTACGCATCTGTAACGGGATGATCAGGCGGTGCTGGATCGGCGCTGGCACATATCCGCAACAACCCCTAAAATCAGACCAGAAACGGCTTCGGCCCGATGTGCGTTTGGACTCAGGAACGAGTCCGTGAGGCGGATGCGGGCCAGACCTGGCTCTATCGTTTTGTGGTTGCGGCCCTGTTCCGTTACAGCGTCCAGTGGCTATCTGGGAAGAGAACGCCACCAAACAGAGAGAAAGGGCTCGTCCACACACACACGAACCCTGGTCACCCCAACTTCTGGAGAGGAAGCAAAAACTACAATTTAGACATACAAATATACACACAAGCATCCGTATAAAATTTGGAAATCAAATTGAACAACAAAAAAATATATATATTGCAAATAACAAATTCACAAAAAACTAATCAAAAGAAAAATTTGGATTTTAAATAGTAACGGATTCACAGAAACTTGGTTCACACAAGAAATAATAATAATAATAATAATAAATTCACAGAAACTGAGCTACAACAAAAGAAAATTTGATTTGTAAAACAACAGGTTCACATGAGCAAAAAAAACAAAACAAAAAACAATTAAATGGGCAAAGAAACCAATTCAATTTATACAGTGTTAAGACACAGAAAAAAACCCCAGATCACGATGGTGACTGTTGAGTGGTCATTCAAACCATTCGAGGCCTCGGAGTGAGAGTAGGCCACACAGTGCTGAATCTGTGGCACGCCAGGCTACCGTTCAGTTGATATGCAAAGTGTCCAGCGCCGAAATAAACACACATAGAATAAAGCAAGTACAACACAGCAGCACGCTAATATAGTTCATGGATACTACACATCCAGTCTGGCAGTCTGTCCAGCGCAACGCCGCATAACGAAACAGTCTGCAGCCCAATGTTGAACAAGAATCAGTAATGTGAGCGTCAGCATTCGGGAATACAGCCGCCAAAGCCCAGACGAGAAGCCCACTGCAACATCTCTCCCTCTATGTCTTTTAACTGTAAAGATAAGGACAAGAGACTTAGGCCCTGTCCCATTTCTCCCCCCTTAAAACTTCCACTTGGTTTTGAGTGCCCTCGAAAATAAAGTCCCCTCAATGAGGGAAGTGGAGTTGAAGATCTTTCCCTATGAAATGGGACACCACTATATGCAAATTAGCGCAGCAAACCTCAGTATGTCACGCGCAGCGTCTACTACTACTACTATTTTCATTCAGAAAATGTATTAGACGCTGCTACTTTAAGACCGAATGCAGATCTAACAATACACATTTTCTCCCAACTATTCCACAACTAACTCCCATTTAAGACATTTCCCTTACGAAAAAAAAAAGTATATTTCAAGTTAATTTTATGAAGTGTACTTGAGTAATGTTCAAGTATATTTTTAAGTATACTTTATGTAGTAAGTATACTAATGTCAATATGTACTAGTAGTAAACTTGTAAGTGTACTATTTTAATACTGCTTGGGACTAAATTGGCCCACTTAAAGTATATAAAAGTATATGTTTAAGTGTACTATAAGTGTAACGGTAGTAAACTTTAAGTGCACAACTAGTTCATAATTATGTTTCTCATCTGTACTGCAAGTGAACTTATGAGCATACTAGTAGTTTACTATTTTAATACTTGTAGCAACTTTGAAGTATACTCTCAGTAAACTACTAGTTTAGTAGTTTTATACTACAAGTTTTCTTTAAGTGAACTTAACATCATACTTATAGTTTACCATTTATATATTATTTTTGCTCTTTTAGTGTACTCTCAGTAAACTACTAGTTTAGTAGTTTTATACAACAAGTTTTCTTTAAGTGAACTTAACATCATACTTATAGTTTACCATTTATATATTATTTTTGCTCTTTTAGTGTACTCTCAGTAAACGTACTCGGTTACTAACGTAACCTCGGTTCTCTCTAGAAGAGGGAACGAGTACTGCGTAAGATATCTTACGCTAGGGGAAAATCCTTTTTCCGCGAGATATTGAAGCCAAAAATTATCCTTAATTTTGTAATAATGCAAAACGCGTTGCGGCAGCATGCAGACATAGGCGAGACAGCTCGCGCGCCTATTGGCTGCTCTGCGGCAACTGCAGCAGCCTATCGAGCGAGGCCTGGCGTGACGCCAGACCCAATCAGGGCACTTCGCGCCCGCTGCGTCACGTCCCGCCGAAATGGGCGTGGTCTAGGCCTATAAATACCGCTCGCAGGCAGCTATTATCTGGTTTTTCATCATCGAAGCAACCAGAGCGTGTGCATGCACGGCAAGATACGCAGTACTCGTTCCCTCTTCTAGAGAGAACCGAGGTTACGTTAGTAACCGAGTACGTTCTCTTACGAGAGGTCTCTCGTACTGCGTAAGATATCTTACGCTAGGGGACCCAATGCAAAACGCCGTGCATGCTGAGATCTGACACCAAAGACCCAAGGGCGAAAGCCCGGGGTACATATAGTGCACAATCACTCAGGGAACTCACAGGGAGTCCAGGAAGAGGGAGGGGCGAAGCCGCACTCTTCCACATATGGTAGCGTCGCTGAGACGCGAATTTCATCATACAGACAGGGCGGGGTACGGCCTGAACTGATGGGGGAATGTGGGTCTTACACAGTTTGCCCAGGCACATCTCGTGCTGCTACTTTTTTACTGTCGAACATTGAGCTGTGCTCAGTAGACGCAGCATTCTGAGCTGACGCATCAGGTCAGATAATACTGGTAAACTTAGACCGACAGCAGCCTGGCCTGCAGGGCGGGAACCTCTAGGTTATAAAACCTTATAAATGTAGACGGGGAGGCCCAGCCTGCCGCCATACAAATATCTTGCAAGGCAATTCCACTTGACCAGGCCCACGAAGAGGCCATGCCTCTCGTGGAGTGCGCTCTGACACCCAACGGGCACTGCATACCCTTGGAGGCGTATGCCAGCGCTATAGCATCAACTATCCATCTGGATAGGCTCTGTTTCGACGCGGCTAGTCCCTTAGAACGTCTGCTAAACGAAACAAAGAGCTGCTCCGTCTGTCTGAAACCAGACGAGCGAGACACATAAGCTCTTAATGCCCTGACTGGGCAGAGGAGGCTCGCGTCTCTTTCCTCATCAGGGACCGGTAGGGCTGACAGGGAAATAACCTGCGCCCTTAACGGTGTGTTGAGGGATTTCGGAACATAACCGTGCTTAGGTTTGAGTATAACTTTTGAGTCATTAGGCCCAAACTCCATGTACGCCGCGCTCACAGAGAGCGCGTGCAGATCCCCTATGCGCTTCACCGAAGCGAGAGCCAGCAAAAACACCGTCTTGAAAGACAGGTGTTTCAAATCGATTGACTGTAAAGGCTCAAATGGTGCACCTTTCATGGCTTCCAGAACCTTAGAAAGGTCCCATACGGGGACTGAGGGAGGTCTGGGAGGATTCAGTCTCTTAGCCCCTCTAAGGAAGCGGATGACTAAATCGTTCCTTCCTATTGACTGACCAAGCGTTGTTTCTGAGAACGCTGCTATAGCCGCCACATAAACTTTGAGCGTGGAGGGGGCCCTGCCCCCATCCAACAGCTCTTGTAGGAAGGAAAGCACCTCCGCCACACCACAGTCTGTGGGTGACACACCACGGGCTGTGCACCAGCCCGAAAACACTGACCATTTCGAGGAATAGAGTCGTCTCGTAGACGGAGCTCTAGCCTGCGTGATCGTGTTTAATACTCCTTCAGGGAGTCCAACATGTACCCGTTGATGGCCCAGACATGAAGGGACCACAGTTCCGGGTGAGGATGCCAGATCGAACCGTGGGCCTGTGAGAGGAGGTCTCTCCTCACTGGTACTGGCCACGGGGCAGTACTTGCTAACTGCATCACGACTGGGAACCAAGGTTGGTTTTTCCAGAACGGTGCCACCAGCAGTACTGAGCATCCTTCTTCCCTGATCCGTTCTATCACCTGAGGCAGGAGAGAGACGGGGGGAAAAGCATAGAGCGGGCGGCGGGGCCACACATGGGCCAGCGCGCTCCTGCTCTTTGAGAAAAATTCCTGACAGTGAGCGTTTTCTTGAGACGCAAACAGGTCTACTCCCGCTCTGCCGAATTTCTTCCACAGCAGTTGGACTGTCTGTGGGTGTAGGGACCACTCGCCTGCCGGAACATTGTTCCTGGACAGTCTGTCCGGTCCTATGTTCAGGAGCCCTGGCACGTGCGCTGCTCTGAGCGAGCACAGGTTGCACTGAGCCCATACCAGGAGGCGTTCTGCCAGCCTGTACAGGTTCTTGGACCTGAGGCCGCCCTGGCGATTTATGTAGGACACCACAGACATGTTGTCCGAACGGACCAAGACGTGGCGTCCTTTTATCTGGGGACAAAAACGCGTCAGCGCGTTGTCTACTGCCAGCATTTCGAGGCAGTTTATGTGCAGGAGCTTCTCCCGTTCCGACCACTGGCCGAAGAACGGTCTGCCCTCGAGCAGCGCTCCCCATCCCGAGGTGGACGCGTCCGTGGACACCACTTTCACCCTCGAGGAAGTCCCCAGGCTTACACCTAATTGGTACCAGTCGTTCGCTCTCCAAGGTTTCAGAGCTGTGACGCACTTCTGATTGACCCTGAGGCGAAGCGAACCGGATGCCCACGCTCTGCGTGGGACTCGCGCTTTCAGCCAAAACTGCAGCGGGCGCATGCGGAGCAGGCCCAGCTGGAGCACTGACGATGCTGAGGCCATGAGACCTAGCATCTTCTGAAATTTCTTGAGCGGGACAGACGCGCCGCAGCGAAACGCGTTCGCTGTGCGCTGAATGTCTACCGCGCGCTGTGGTGATAGTCGCGCTATCATGGACAGCGAGTCCAATTCTGTGCCCAGGAAAGATATCTTCTGACTGGGTAACAGAGAGCTCTTCGCCCAATTGACACTGAGACCCAAATCCTCGAGGTGATCGAGTAAAATGGTCGTGTGTTCCATGAGCACTGCGCGAGATTGCGCTAGAATCAGCCAATCGTCCAAATAGTTCAGCACTCGTATGCCTCTCATTCTGAGGGGTGCGAGCGCCGCGTCCATGCACTTCGTAAATGTACGGGGTGCCAGGGACAAACCGAATGGCAGGACTGTGTACTGATATGCCTGGCCCTCGAAGGCGAATCTCAAATATCGCCTGTGACGTGACGCTATCTGTATTTGAAAATACGCGTCTTTCAGATCTATTGACACAAACCAATCTCCTTGGCGAATCTGCACAAGGATTTGTCTGGTCGTGAGCATCCTGAACTGTCGCTTCACAAGCACTTTGTTCAGTTGCCTTAGATCTAGTATGGGTCTGAGACCCCCGTCTTTTTTCGGTACCAGGAAGTATCTGCTGTATAGCCCTCCTTCGCTCTGAACTTGAGAGAGAGGCTCTATGGCCCCTTTGCTCAATAGTTTCGTCACTTCGGCTCGAAGTAAATGTGCTACTTCTGTTTTTACCGTGGTCTCGACGCGCGCCACATAGCGGCGAGGGCGTCGGCGAAACTGCAGCGAATAGCCTCTTTTTATAATGTTCAGCACCCACTTCGAAACCCCGGGCAGCTTTGCCCATGCGTCTGCATGGATAGCTAGGGATTGAATACGAAGCGCGCTCCGCTCGCTCAGCGATGGAGAGGCTTCGGCGTGCTGCAACACAAGCATCGCGCTCGTGACATTTGAGGCATGGGGCGCGCTGATAACAGCGGGCAGATTGCCCGCGCTCGACTCCTCTGCGGTGGTCAGCCGCGAGGGGGAGGGCTGGGCGGTTCCCGTGGGAACTGTCATGTCTATGTGTGGATGTGGGCGCGGGACAGCGGGCACATTTATCACACCGAAAACATCGTTCGCTTGCGTGAAGCGAGTGCATGTTGGTTTCGTTTTTACAGAAACCGTGAGACATGCACAACGCGGTGTTAGTGGGCACTGGGTAGTGGGCACTTTCACCATGTTTGAAGCGCAACCGATCTGAGTCGGTTTTATGTGCGCGAGCCCTGTGTGACAGGCTGTGCTTGTGTGTAGGGATGGGCACTGGGCAGTGGGCATTCTTACTACACATGAAACACCATCGGCCGTAGCCGGGACCCCAGAAAATACACTCTTTTGGGGATTTATCTGGGTAGCCGTGAAAACGGCATTTGTGTGCAGGCAAGCGGGTGACAGAACCGACTTGTTGGCTGCAGAAAACACTGGAACAGTCACATTTGCTGGAACTGGACGAGCGAATAACTTTGGTGTGAGTCTGGCCGCAGCGGGACTCAAACACCGTCGTTTTCCTAGCTGTGCTAGGACGACTTCGGGGCCTCGGGCTTCACCGTAATCCTAGGTCGCGGGCCACGTGCAGCGGGGCGGCGACCGGATGAGCGGGAGCGCGGTCTCGCGCTTCGGGCCTGGCGGCGCTGTGAAGTGGAGGCAGTGGACGGTGGCTGTGGCTGTGAGCTCTGAGCAGACGGTTTCGCACGGCCTGCTGCAGAGCTGGAGCGCTTCGGGAGGAAGTGCTTCATAGCTTTCTGTACCTCAGCGAATCTCTCCGCGAAATCCTTGACGGAGGATCCAAAGAGGCCTCTGGCGGAAAGCGGGGCGTCGAGGAACGCGGTGCGCTCAGACTCGGCCATTTCCGAGAGCGTCAGCCAAAGATGTCTCTCAGTCACGGTGAGAGAGGCCATATTCCGTCCAATGGCTTGCGCTGCAGACTTAGTAGCACGGAGAGCGAGGTCCGTGGCACTCCTTAAGTCCGGCACGCAGATCGCGTCAGGCCCTTCCTCATCCAGCTTACGGAGGAGATCGGCCTGGAAGATCTGAAGCGTTGCCATGGTGTGCAGCGCTGACGCAGCTTGCCCGGCGGCGGAGAAAGCGGGGCGGAGCAGGCTTGACGTCGTGCGGCAAGCTTTAGAGGGTAGGGCCGACTTAGCACGCCGTCCAGCAGAGGGCGGGCATAAGTGGGCCGCTATCGCCTCTTCGACCGGCGGCAGCGAAAGGTATCCTTTGTTCTTGGCATCGTCAACAGCGGAGAATGCCAAAGAAACAGCAGGACGCACTCTAGCCGAATAGTTCCAGGACTTGGCGACTTCTTCGTGTAACTCAGGAAGAAAAGGCGCCGGTCTGGACGCAGGCGAAGCGCGCTCCCCAGGCAGGAAAAATCCATCCAGCCGGTTGTGAGCGGGCTGCTCAGGCGAAGACCACTCGAGGCCGAGGCTCGCCGCGGCCTGTGCGAGTACTCGCATGAGCTCCGTCTCGATGGACGCTCTCTTGCCTGAAGACATGCGGGCAGGGGGCGCGGGGTCCTCAGAGCCCGCCCAATCCTCACTGCCTGACGCCAGGATAGAGCAGGAATCATCCTCTCCCAGCAGGGCTTCCTCATCCACGATGTCAACGGAAGCGGCGGCAGACGGCGGCCGCTGTCCGTCAGGAAGCGAGGGTGACGAAGCCGGGGAAGCAAGCGGGCGAACCGGCGAGCTTTGGCGGCTGAGGGAGGGTTCCGGGGCCCGCTGGGCACGGCGCTTTTTACGGCGCGACGCCGCGGCAAGAAAAAGATGAAGCACTAGACGTAATACAAAAGACACTAGACGACAAAAATAACACAAAAATAATAACTTAACGTTTACATATTCCAACGAACAAATAAAGCTTTGTAGGTCAATTAGTTGATTAAGTGGTGAATGGATTTCTGAATTTATGAAATGCAAGTGCAAGCAGGAGACAGCAGTAAAGTGTTTGCTGGTTGACAAATAATAAAGGAGGGATAGATAACGGACCTGAAAAGATTAGTAGGCTATAGACATTTTTTCTACACCCTGCACCCGCAAACCTCGATCGGAGCTGAAAGACCACATGTAGGCTACCGGTAAGTTGCCTATGACAAAACATGCACATGTAGGCTATATATTGTAAACCTACCATTACAATCAATAGCTGTGGCAACTGAGTACCATGCCTTCTCCTTTTTTCGTAGATCTTTATAGCAAGGATCCTGTGGATCGTACAGTTGTCAGTGTTTCTCCACCTCTTCAATTAACCTGCCGTCGTCCATCGTTGCAAACTCGAAGTGTACTTGAAAGTGTCAAGTCACGTGATTTGGATCACCCTTGTTCGACATATGGGGAGAGAGTCGTGGAAGGCCTATACTTCATGTTAAACATAAATATAAAGCCTACTGATAAAGACACCGTCGGCAGTATTGACGGCAAAATAGACTACAGAATATTTTGTTCTGTATTGACACGTGTGTAATGATGATCCACTGGAGGCAAGTTATAAAGAACCCAAGTGCAGTTTATTACTAATAAAACAAAACATGAAACAAAAACATGGCATGGCATGAAAACAAAAACCAAGGCATAAGCAATGAACTTACAAAACAGCAGAACTTACAGGAAACAGTGGTTACAGCTAACAATACTTGACCAAGACACATGGCAAACAAGAGGGCTTAAATACACAGACTAATGACAAGACAAAGGGACTCCTGTGAACAATGATCAGACAATTAACCAATGACAAGACACATGGCAGGATCACATGACAAACAGGGAATCACATGACAGACATGGAAACATCAAAATGTCATTTATTTATATGTATTTGTGTCAAAATAACATATAAACATATTTTCCTACTCTATTTTGCCTGGAAATGCTTCCAACACTTTTGCGTGTCGCGCGAAAAAAAGGCTTCGGTTCTATTTCTAGCATGCACGCATTTTCCGTGTCACGCAGGCAGTGTGCAAGCTCTAACCTGTTAACATGGGAGACGAAATAAAAACGGACACGCTCACGCCACGCAGCCAGTGTGTCGC
Source organism: Rutilus rutilus (assembly GCA_021464565.1). Taxonomy (NCBI): domain Eukaryota; kingdom Metazoa; phylum Chordata; class Actinopteri; order Cypriniformes; family Leuciscidae; genus Rutilus; species Rutilus rutilus. The sequence continues at coordinate 72,472,354 of JAJAQA010000001.1, forward strand.
CGACCTCAAGTGTCCTAAAACAGGATATACAGCAATTATACTGTTTAGCATTATTGGATAAAAATATCTGAAATCAGAATGCAATGGCTAAACTCAATTAGGTATACAGAGAACTTTGTAATAAATCCAAATCTAGAATATAATGAAATGTAAATAAAAAGAGATGACTTTCTACATTGCATCCCTTTATTTCTCAGATATTTTCCTTAGGTAACAAGGTTGTTGCATATATACCCACACATATACTATTACAGTCATATCCAATTCAAAATACAGTACACTTTACTGTTACTCCTTTCATTGTAGTTTTACTGATTAATGATCATACAATATCGACATCTCATTTTCTGCTATTGATTCAACGTTTGCTTTGTAAAATAGCATACAGAAGTTTCCAATTTATACATAAGGTACTACAAACACTTTAAAACAGAATTATTCATTATCATATTGTTACAATTGTCATTGTAGACAGCATTTTAAACATCCTTCAGCAAACAAACCATAATGTAGTCTTAAATTAATAAATCAATCCAAACAATAGTTTTAGTAGGTTTTATAGTAATTAAAATGTATTAAGGATTTCATTTAATATTTGCTGTTACCTCTGAGCCAACTTAAAAATAATTTTGTAATGATCTCTTTAGCTAGACAAAATAATATAATAATAATAATAATAAAAATCATAATCTTAATCATCATCATCAGCATGCACATTAATAAAGGTACATAAATCAATTTACAAACTGAAGTGAAGTTCACAGAATAGTTAGAATTGAATAGAGTTGTATTCTGGTTATCTTTAAATCCGGTTAACATTATAATAGACTGGATGGAAATTTAGTCATATACAAAAATTTGCCTATATTAAACTTTTTTAAATTGGATAAACTTGAGTTAATTGTATTGGCTAATAAAAGTACTACAGTGCTAACTGTACCCCTGTTTCACATCAAAAGAAGGAAGTCCTTGTTTTGAGAGTACAACAAGACTGCTTTAGAGAAATGCAAACTACAAATCATAAGTGTGTGGAATTGCTCTAATCTTCACTCTGATATTCGTCTAAACGGTTCTCCTCCAGGATTTTATTGAGAGTTGCCAGTGTGCTATTTGGATCCAGCAGAGTCACTAGAGGGACATTCACACCTCTATCATTGAAGATAAGATTCTGCAGAGTCATGGCTAACATTGAGTCAATGCCTAAATCAAAAAGATGAACATCATCATTCAGCTCATCCATCTCAACACCAGTCGTTTCGCTAATCATGAACCTCAGATGATCACGTGGTGAGGATGACGTCATGGGTACCTCAGACATGTTCAGTCCATTCTTAATCGTGGCTTCCTCTCCTATTTTGTAAAGCCGCAACTTTAGTGGAGTGTTCTGACTGAAAAGGTTAATCCAGTTGTTTCTAAAATTGAATTTGCATACAACCTGTTGAGGTTTGTTGATCAAGAGGCACTGCTCAAGACTTTCATGGATTTCTGGAATCTCCAAAAGTATGAGTCCCTTTGCCTCCAAAAATTTTTGGATATGGACTTTGTTCAACAAAAGACCAAGATTCAAAGCCCCCCAATTAATGGACTGTCCAGAAAGCCCAATGTTTCTGCGATAGTGACAGAAACTGTCCATGAATGTATTAGCCGCAGCATAATTAGATTGTGAGGCATTCCCAATGAAGGCTGAGATGGAGGAATAGCACACAAAGTAATCCAGTTTGCACTGTATGGTAGCTCGGTGAAGGTTAATCACTCCGTTTACTTTTGGCCTCATGACTTTCTCATAAAGAGATTTGTCAAGACGTTCAATCAGCCCATCATGTAGGACAACCGCACTGTGAAACACCCCTTTGATGGGACTGGATGGAAATAGTTTTCCAATGTTAACAATTGTCTGGTCCACTTTCTCAGATACAGAAACATCACATGGCAGAGACTTAATGACATTACCCCAATTGCGACTGATCTGACTAATCTCTTGTTGCATCTGAGGGTTTGGATTACTTCTAGACAGAATGACAATGTTTCCTCCTCCTTTCTGAGCAATGAACTTTACTGTCTCAAAGCCCAACCCTGTTAGACCACCTGTGACAATATAGACAGCATTTTTCTTGAATAGACTGTGTTTGGGCATTACTGGGATGTCAGACAGCTGGTGCTTGTCTTCACTGTTCAGGATGATAATGGGTATGATCTGGCATCTGAAGTATGATTCAGATTCTTTTACAGACAGAAGATCAGTGTCTTGAGATTTCACTGTTTGATTTGCTTTTGCATCCAAATATAAGGACTTTCTGTTCAAATGCATAGATTTCAGCCAACGGTAGATTTGGGGCATTTGCATTTGCAGAGACCCTTTTTGCATTATCTGGGACATGAGGAGGGCATGAAAGCGGACTTCCTCATTTGTACCTTGGAATGTTCTAGTATTGAATGGAAATTCTGTCTGGTTGTCATAGACAAGAATAATGTCTTTGATGCCTCTAACACTGCTAGCTATTTCAGCGATTTCTATATTAAAAGGAGGCAAAAGAATAGCTCCCACAACCTCACTAAAATCACAAGACAGCTGATCAGCCTGGGTGCTCACTCTGACATTCCAACCGGATCTGTTTGCAATAGTAATTAGCACATTCATCAAAGCTGAGTCAGGAAAAGTGGAGAAAATTCCCAATTTCCATTTCTGTTTAGCTTTGGGTAAAGACTCATGCAAGATCTCCCAAGCCAGTACCATATAAGAGACGCAAGGCACGTCTTTCATGAATGAAAGCTTTTTTGCTTTGCAGCAAACAGCTGCTGGGAGAACTACTTTAGTGGTTGCAGCCACAGGGAAACAAGACACAACGTGATCACCAACTTTAAATTTGCTGACATCTTTACCCACAGCTGTGACAGTGCCACTGAAGTCAAGGGCCAAGAGCTTATGGTTTTCATTTGTGTGCTTGTTCCAGTACAATGTCTGGCCATGATTCAGGTCAGAAATGCTGACTGGAAAGTAATCTGATGAATGAACACAGATTTTACTGAGATGAAGCTCAATATTTTTTCCTTGAATCGGTTCAATGGAATTATCCATTTGAGTTGCGGACACATTTTCCATTATATATGGGTCAGATGTTTGCAAGACGAAGACTTCTTTATCCAACATGTGGACGTTTCTTGAAGAAATTGCCATAGTTGGCAGAGTTGTGTGGGTGATATCAGGTTTGAGAATTTTGCCCTCCTTCACTACTATCTCTGGATATTTGTTACAGGGATATGATCTGAGGACCTGAACCAAAGCACTGATGTCTTCAAAAGTATCAGAGCCCATGTCAATCAGCTGGAAGGAATGTTCTGGCAGCTCAGCTACACATGCTCTTGTCATGCCTGACAGAACAAACCCAGGGTTGATGTGCTCCACTAAGCTCTCAGAGCACCTATAGGTTATTACTCGGATATTGCCTAGGAAATGAAGTGCCCTGAGATATGTGACAAGCTTTCGGAAAATCTCACAACACCCTGCCATACTGTCCAAGACCTTCTCTGATTCAAGAGAGGTTAGGTCTGCATCCCCCCACATGAACAACATTTCCTGGAAGTTTTTCTTTACATTTGAAATTTTCAGTTTTGACAAAAGAAGTTCAACTCCATCTTCTAACAGTGTGTTACTGTTTGATGAAGACACATATCTAGATGTTGGGTCCAAATACTGTTGCAAAGCTTTACCAATTCCTACCTGGTCAGAAAAGACCAGTGCCTTAATTGGTGTATCAAATGTGGCATCTTCAGAGAGGATGCTGAAATTGTCATGAAAGAAGTACTCATCGACTACTTGGGAACGACTTCCAAGCACTCTGATCTTCCCATGTCTGAGTTCAACCAACACCCTACCCTGTTTGTTGGCTAAGCAGCCACAAATTTCATATTCATCCTCTCCCATATGTACTGCTCTCAGATATACAACCATCTCCTCTTGCAATGGTTCAAATACAACCAGGCTTCCTATTTGCACAGGATATCCAGGTCTTGCTGATACACCCCCTATAGTAGCAGGAACAAGTTGCATGAAATAATCCAAGACCACAGGGTGAAGGTGATAGTCATGTAATTGAGGAAGTAATTCTTTTGGGACACTCACAACAGATATAGCCTCTCTAAATTCATCCCCACAATAAACATCTGCATTAATTCTGAAGACAGATCCATACTCAAATCCTGCGTGACTTAGAAGTTTGTAGAGTTCTTCATTAGTCAAGTGGAATTTGCATCTTTTGGAAATACAGTCTAATAAAATTAACTGTTCTTCAGGACTTCTACCTGGTTTTGCTTCTACTGTGCCAAATGCATAGACTGCAGAAGTAGAGAGTATTTTGAAGTTGCATGTGTTATCAGCCACATGGTCAGATGGATCCAGCTGTACTTTTAAATCTGGGGCATTCTGGGTGAAAATGAATGGATTCTGGAATGTTATGCTGAGCTGCAGAGAACTTAGTGGGACCTTAGGCTTTGCATATGCCATGTAAGTTGCTAATCCCAACTCTGCATGAAATGCCCCAGGAATGATGGCAACTCCTCTGTGCTTGTGGTGCTGCAGGAAGGCCACTGATTCAGAAGATAAATCACAGCTAAACACTGAACTATCTGTACCCATTTGTGTAACTACTGGATGGTTGCCAGTGGGAACAATTGACTGCAAGTGTGAAGCGAAGACATCTCTCTTCACATTGTCAAACTGGTATCGTGGGTAGGGAATTGGTTCAGTCTCAAAACTGTTGTATAATGTTTCCCAGTCTACTTTGGCCCCAAGCTCAAACAGTCTGGAAACAACTGCAAGCATTGTCTCATGATCTTTATCAGGCTGCACTGAAGGAATCACAGTGAAGTCATTTCCCAGAGTCTCAGTGATGTACCTCTGCAAAGATCTTCTTGGACCAATTTCAACAAATATCACACTCCTTTTGTTTTTAGCTGCAGATCTTACAGCTTGTTCAAATTCAACAGGTTTTCTGATATTCTTTGCCCAATATTCACCAGTAATAAAATCTGAGGAACACAAACTAACACCTGTCACTGTTGAGAACAATTCTGTCTCCAAATGATGTGCCTGCAATGAGCCTATACTCTGTTCCACTTTGGATAAAATGGGATCCATCTTGTGACTGTGGTATGCTGCAGGTACATCTAAAATGCGAAGGAACAAATCTTTTCCACTGGCTGAGTTGCTCAAATTCTGTTGGAGCCTGTCAATGTCATCTGCATCTCCTGAGAGGGTGCAGGACTGAGGGCTGTTATAAGCAGCCAGACAAACCCTTCCTGAATAAGATGGAAGAATTTTCAAGACTTCAGAAACAGCCATATTACTGACTACCAGCATCTTCCCTCCCGTCACAGTGCTTTGCAGAGAACTGCGATAGTGGATGACTTTCACTGCATCTTCAAGTGACAGCAAACCAGAACAATGAGCTGCAGCGACTTCTCCAATAGAGTGCCCCAACACAGCATCAGGACTGATGCCCCAGTGTTTCAGGAGTTTGACAACAGCAACCTGAATAGCGAACAGAAGAGGCTGCACAATCTTTGGATCAGACAGCTCTGTACTTTTCTCAGATTCATTTTCTAGTATCTCTATCAGATTCAGATTTCTATGGCTTTGCAACAAAGTTTCAATCTTCACAATTTCCTCTCTGAAAACTGGCTCTTGTTTTAGGAGCTGCTTGCACATACCCTGATAGGTAACACCATTGCCGCAAAACACAAAAACTAGCTTGGGGTCTGTCTTTGACGGTGCAAGCTTTTTCTCCACAGCAGCAGTAAGTTTCTCTTGCAGATCTACCAATGATGATATTTGAAATACTTTTCTGTATTTGTGTTTCAAGTGACTTCTTCTACATGCGGATGTGTACAGTAAAGACTGTAGATCTGATATTTTCCCTTTGCTGATCTGTTCTGCCGTATCTTTAATAATATTTTTTGTGGATTCTTCGGAGGCTGCAGAGACCACAAAATACTGATGGGATTTGCTTATCATCTGAGCTTTTGGCTTTTTTGACTGCACATATTGTCTGACAATTGCATGTGCATTTGTTCCACCAAACCCAAAGTTATTGATTCCTGCACACCTCCCTGATCTGTAGTCACTGATCCATTTTTCTGCTGTGGTTGGGATTTTGATATTGAGAGATTCAGTGTCTATGCTGGAGTTTTCCACGGAGTAGAACAATGATGGCACTATGGTTTCATGCTGCATCATCAAAAGAATCTTTATGAGCCCTGCAACACCTGCGGCAGATTCTGTGTGTCCAATATTGCTTTTAACAGAACCAATGATGAGTGGCCCTGACTTTTGAGGTCTTGCTTTGGCAATGACTTTTGAGATGCTACCTGCCTCTATTGGATCTCCAATTGGAGTCCCAGTCCCATGAGCCTCAATGTACTGGACACTAGTCAGATCAGTCTCTGTTGAGTAGATTCTTCTTAGCAGGTCCTCCTGCTGTACCATGGATGGTTTGGTGATTGGACTAACGGTGTGGCCATCTTGATTTACTGCAGTTTTGCTTATGATACCCCAAATATGATCATGGTCTTCAAAAGCCTGTCAAAATACAGACAATATATGGGTGTTTCTTGCAGTAGTTTATCATTAGGTACATTGCTGTCATGGTGTTGTGTTTATTTGAGACAATCTTTTTATTTACTTTTTTCAGAGGCTTCAATAAAATGACCCCGCATCCTTCACCTCTGCCATATCCGTCTGCTTTGCTGCTGAAAGGTTTACTCGTTCCATCAGAAGACATTAATTTTGCCTTGGAGAGAGTCACAAAAACGTTCGGCTCCAGTATAAAGCTTGCACCACCACACAAGGCCATATCACAATCTCCTGTTGAATACAGGTAACCACACAATTTAGGGGGATAGGGGAGCCTAATGGCTATTAATTTGTTTGGTTAATTCAAAAGCAAAACATACTTAAAACATGAAGTATATAATGTCATTTGCACAGTACAGTATATTAGTACACATACAATATACAGTATATGGATTCTTAAAATGTGCAAATAAATTGATCCACATGGTTTACATACATATATTTTTGAAGACTACCTTGTTTTATGGCTTGACAAGCTAAGTGGAGGGCGACGAGGGATGAGGAGCAGGCACAGTCAAGGGTCAGTGAGGGTCCAGTGAAGTTGAAGATGTATGAGATGCGGTTGGCAGCTATGCTTATAGCAGAGCCAGTGGCAGTGGTGTGGTCTATGTGTTTTGGATTAATCCTCATAGAGGCCAGCTCATACTCTCTGTTCATTAGGCCTGAAAAACATGCAAACAAAAAAGGATGAGAAAATGTGCTATTTGGCAATGATTCTTAACCAGAGGTTGCTCCGTAACTTTTTTTATTTATCTTATATGGTAACACTTTAGAATACTATATCTTACTTACTGCATAACTTATAAGGAATTATTGAAGTACTAATAGGTGATTCTTCATTAACTACTTCTTCACTATTGTTAACTACTAAGGAAGTTGTGTTAACTAATCAGTATGTAATATAATTTTATTGTTGTGTTAAGTAACAGTTAGTTAATCAATAACTAATGAATTCTGTCATACCTCCCTATGAGCTATTATTAATTATCTACTAATTAAGGTTCAAGAAAAATAACTAAGAAGTAACTAACATAGAATGCCGATATGGTGCATTTCTTCAGCGAAATACAGGTTTGTGTACGTTTTATTGAATCTATAAAATCATTACTGTGCTATAAATCATGTTATTTTATGCAAGGCAACATACAAGGACACAATGTCAGTTAGCTAGCTAACGAGTCTGTCTTTTTTGCGTGATGGAAACGCCTGATTCCTTGCATAAAACAAATGTTTTTATTTCTAAAGATCCTAAAACATCAGATGTTAAAATATGTTCTTAGAGCTGTGCACTGTTTGTTTATGGGCAGGTTATGGAGTCAGTAACAGCATATTTTGGCTATGAGTGAAATGCAGGGTGGTGGTCTGGTAATTCTTTATTAATTACTAATGAGTTCCCTATATTTTCACTTTAGAATACTGTATCAGGTTCTAAGTAATTCCTGAAGAATGATCTAATAATTCTTTATTAATTACTAATAAGTTCCCTATATTTTCACTTTAGAATACGGTTTCAGGTTAAAAGTAGCCTAATTCCTGGATAATTATTTGATAATTATTTATTAATTACTAATGGGTTCCCTATATTTTCACTTTAGAATACTGTATCAGGTTCTAAGTAATTCCTGAAGAATTATCTAATAATTCTTTATTAATTACTAATAAGTTCCCTATATTTTCACTTTAGAATACTGTTTCAGGTTAAAAGTAGCCTAATTCCTGGATAATTATTTGATAGTTCTTTATTAATTACTAATAAGTTCCCTATATTTTCACTTTAGAATACTGTTTCAGGTTAAAAGTAGCCTAATTCCTGGATAATTATTTGATAGTTCTTTATTAATTACTAATCAGGTTATAAGTAATTCCTGCAGAATTATTTGACAATTATTTATGAATTACTAATAAGCTCCCTTTCAGTTTCCCTCAGTTGTTGCCTCAAATACATGAATTTACTCAATGGCATATGCTGAGGAAAACAGACACACACAGTACTTTACAGGTATATAAAATATAAAAAACTAATCTGAGGTAAGTTGAGTGGGGTTCCTTTCTGAAGTTGATTTCTTTCAGAACACACTCAAAAAACCACACAAGTAAAAAACCTCTTTAACATTGTATGCATTTGTTAAAATTGTATTTTCATAATACTACTTCTATTAATAACATTAGTAAATAAGGAAGGTCACAACTCAATGTAGTTTGTATGACTGTTCATTAGTTACTTCTTAATTATTCTTCTTGAACCTTAATTAGTAGATAATTAATAGTAGTTCTTCAGGCGGTATGACAGAGTTAATTAGTTATTGATTAACTAACTGTTACTTAACTCAATCATAAAATTATTTTACATACTGATTAGTTAACACATCTTCCTTAGTAGTTAACAGTAGTGAATAACTAGTTAATGAAGAATTACCTATTAGTTCTTCAATAATTCCTTATAAGTTATGCAGTAAGTAAGATACAGTATTCTAAAGTGTTACCTCTTATATTAGCTTATATGTTACCCCAAAATACTCCTGTGCGCGTTCCACTGGCCTTTTCCATTGGTATCCCAGCATCCTCTAGGGCCCTGTAGGTGCACTGCAACAGAAGTTTGTGCTGAGGGTCCATGGTGATTGTTTCAGCATTAGTGATGCCGAAGAACTTGTGGTCAAACTCATTCAAGCTACAGAGAATAAAAGGTAAATGATGATGGGGTTATTGCTTTTGCAGATCCTACAGAGATAGTTCACCCAAAAAGGACAATTCCATCATCACTCATCCTCACGTGATGTTATTCCAAACCTCTATGACTTATTCAGCGGAACATGATTCGTTAGTGGGCTCCAAACAACATTGGACCTCACTGACTTTCACTGTATGGGAGAAACCCAAATTAACCCTAACAACATCCCTAACCCTAAAAAAATAGCATGAAAGCATGGGTGTTGGAGGCAAAAAAAAAAAAAATTTTGCTGGAGTAGATGCTATTTCCTGTGCATTACATGTTAATGCATTTTAATGCACAACATGAAGGCAAGGAACTGTGCCTTACAACCATATTATTTTATTTTTGTGCTTTAGTACAGTCATAAAGGGAGAGAGAGAGAGAGAGAGAGAGAGAGAGAGAGAGAGAGAGAGAGAGAGAGAGAGAGAGAGAGAGAGAGAGAGAGAGAGAGAGAGAGAGAGACAGCAAACACATTTACATTGTGGCAACATCACTGTCTGTGTGCTCGCAAAATTGTAACAACAGAATTGTAAGACGCGACAGGGCTGTAGCAACGTTGCGCGACATTCAGCAACTGAGAGACAACATTCTGAGAATTTTTTTTATGCTAGGTATAGATATCCCCCATTTAGCATGTTATGTTTTGTGGTTAATTTTTAATTAGTCATATGTTAGATAATTATATACTTTTTAAATATTGTTTATCCTTATTATTATTTATGGGCCTAACAGTTAATTAATTATAATCAACACCTGTAAAAAAAACATAGAAGGTTACGTTAATTCAACTTTATTAAAACTGCATATGGTAATCAAATTGCACTTCCAAAGGTCATACATTTGTGAGAAAAAAAAAACATTATATACAGGGAGTGACTAACATTAACTAGCATGAGCAGACATGAGAAAATCTAGCAAAGAAACGAATGAGACCACAAAACAAAGGAAAACTAAACAGGTGTGCGAGTGGTTAAAAAAAAAATTCTCTCTGTGCGTTTCCATAGGAAAAAACATTAACGTGCAACAAGTACGTGCTTAAGTAGCTGCCTGTTCAAGAAGTGCTGAAATGTCAATTACTCATCATTAAAGTCATTTTGGCTTCATTATGGCTTATAACTTTTGGCATAAAGGTAAATATTTGTCATACCTGACCAGATGTTCAAATAAATGTAACATTTACATTGACAAGGAAGTTGTAGGTTGTGTTTGTATAATTACGTATCTTATTTAACAGAGGTAAATTAAACGCAATTCTCTCGTATCCTTCCTCGATGAAGAATGAGATTGGGCCATCGGGCGGTTGAAATTTAAAAGGCTGATTCCCGCTTCAGTGCAGTGACGAGTACATATGCAGGGGTTAAAGTGAAAATGATTTTTTTTGGGGGGCACCATTATCCTCATTGGTACCATTTATTTTCAAGTATTATGGCTGTATGTTAATGCCATCTTTTTATGAATGAAGGCCAGTATCACTGATATTAATATAGCTAGGCCTACTGATGTCTCGATTAAAATTATTTCCCCCAAATTTTTAACATTAGGCTTAAAAAATATAACTTTTAATTTAAGTGAACTTAAAACAATCCTCACTTAAACCCATAAAACATGTCATATTTACCTGTACCTTTCCTGTCTAACAGGTATGAATTATAGAAATAGAATAAGGTTATATGAAATACAGATTAATTCTTAAGCGTTCTTTAGTCAAGAGCAGTTAGTAATTTGCTCTGTTCCCATTGATCTTTGATTAACTTTACTAACAGAGAGAAGGCTGCTGTCACTTTAAAACCAGTCACTGCTGACAGGATCTCACGCATCTCATTCTCTACTCTTTACTTCCATTTAAGATTTGATTTAACTCATTTGACTGTTCTTGTGAGGATACTCGACAAAACTGACATTTTGGCATAAATGTGTGTTATGGTTCGTTCAAGCGCGAAAGAGAACTTGATACTACTGGCGCGCAGGCGTGTTTCAGGAGGACATTCACTGACAGCGCGTTCTTTTGTCTTGTCGCGCATGGATGGTTTAAAAGCATTTGCGTGAATAAGATCATGATCATATAACCCTAGCTAAAGGATGACAGAAAGAACGGATGCTGTGTTAATTGCGTTAAATATTTTTACACGTTAAAGCTGGAAAAAAATAATCGCATGCGTTACGTTGACAGCACTACTTGTCATACATTGCTGACAGAAAATGCTGCGGTTTAAAGTGGACTCGTTTTCATGGTAGGCCTACACAGAATGTTTTTTTAGTAAGCTACACAGAATGTTCTACATTAAATATTACTAGCTAGTAGCTAACAGTCTGAAGTTACCAAGCAGCAGTGTATGTTAACATTAGTTCAGTCAACGTAAGGCTAACATCAACAGGTGTAGACAGAAAATATTATCCTGACCTGAGCTAATTTACTGAATCAACCAACTCAAATCTCCTTTCTTTCTTGACATCCATGATGACATTAAAGTCACCTGTTGTTGTTTCTGGCGTTTCATCGCTGTCTGTGCCGCAACCGCTCTACTCAATACTATTTTACACAGGCTCGGTCCTGCTCCTCTGTGAATTTTGAAATTCAAAGATTCGTACCTGTGTCTGTTCAGCATCTCTGTATTAACAACGAAAGCTGTGAGTTTAATTACGAGCATGTAACGGCAACAATTCAGGCAAAAATTCCGGTTTGGCGCTTGTAAATGTGACGTGACAGATCGCTGAGCGCCTCAGTTCGAGTGCACGTGAACCGATCATCTGTTACTTTTTTATTTATAGATGCAGTACAACTTACCGAAAGTATACATAATATCGACCAATTAGTGTTTTTCAACCACGGAAAGAGGTCAATATATAACAGCTGGAGAACAATTATGTCACATAACGTTACATTTACCTCAGGAAAGCCATTTAATGACCATAGCATGTTAACTGAATAGAAAAAATAGCTAGAAAGGAGATTTTGCTGAGTACTATATTACATATTTATTATATTTTTACTTATGTCATTAAATAATTGTTATTATAACAAAAACTGCATTATATTTATTTTGTTATTTTTAACATTTAATAATACCAGCAGATTGGGCCCTCTACACTGTAAAACCTAACAGTAATATTAACTAAATACAATTGAGTTCACAGCACTCAAATATTACCGAAACTTGAATGACTGAAACAGAACTCAAACTGAATGAGTTATAGAACATTTCTAGATCCCAGAATGATAATTGTATAATTAATTGATTAATTAAGTGATGATTGAGCATTAGTGATGAGCACCTGGTGTTAACAAGCAGAATCACTGAAGGAAAGAGAAACACAAGAACCACAACTGACTTCCAGCCTCAGCGAAATCACCTGGAGATAAAAGACATTAAATATCTCAAGATCTCAGCAGAGGAGGATTAAACAACTCCACGAACAACATTACAAGCTTCACTTATTACTAACCACTTTGACTTTATTACTGCCATTCGTCTACAGAAGTTCTAATTAGAATTAACAAAGGTTTAGAAGTTGATTATTTGTTTCATTTAAGGTCACCATGATGGAGATCAGTGTTTGCTTTAGTTGAGCTCTTGACCCTTGACTTTTGCACTTAAGATTTTCTTTGGCTGCGACAATTGAGTGTTTATAAAACATATTTCTTATGGCACAAAAGGCAAAGAAAAGTCTGATCGGGTGTTGATGGTGAAGGACTGATGATGACAATCACAATTTAGTGATTTGATTCACTGATTTCATTCAGAGTCTGATCTCTGATTAAAAGGGCAACATATTAGTTTTACTCAAAACTTTGATTCTACAGCATAAGAGCTAGCCATGTTGTGTCCATCAGATAATATGAAGGATTTTACAAAGAGATGTGCACGAAAAGTTTCACAGAAAAGGTATTGCATTGCTAAGACTCACACAGACATCAAGAATCAGCATATGAATCTCAACAATGGTGACCATTAAAAAATGATTCATGCTGGGTACTAGCATAATACAAAACTTATCCATGGCTCCCAGCATGCATTGTGGCATAAATAATTTTTTAATGCTCACCATTGTTGAGATTCATATGCTGATTCTTGATTACTGTGTAAGTCAGCATGATACCATAGAGGTTTTTAAAATCTGATTGTCACAACAATGGGCCTTACAGCAGAATCAGTTCTATTATAATGATTAATACAAGTAATACATCACCTGTCTAATCAGAGATTAGGCTCTGGAAAAGATCAGAGAATCAAGTCACTAAATTATGATTTGTATTATCTTAACACAACTACATGCTCATATTTTCTTTAGGCGTATGTGCCATAACAAATGTGTTTTATAAACACTCAGTTACAGCAGCCAGAGGGACGCATGACAAAAGTCAAACTGTTTAGTAATAAGTCAAGCTGGTAATGCTGTTTGTGTAGTGGTTTAATCCTCCTCTGCTGAGATCTTTAGAGATTTAAACGTCTTTTATCTTGAGTTGATTTCATCTAAGGCTGTGGCTGGAAGTCAGCTGTAGTTCTTGTGTTTCTCTTTCCTTCATTGATTCTGCTCGTTAACAGCAGGTGTTAATCACTAATGCTCAATAATCACTTAATTAATCACTTAATATATTGACTGCAATGTATATCTACTTTTAGTAAACTCAACTGAAATAAGTTCAGAGTACTCATAACTATTGGTTTTATAAACTTAATTGAATTGAGGCAATCGGTTTCCTCAAATGAAATGAGTTAGCTTAACTTGTTGGGTTTTACAGTAATGCGTTTTTATTATAATAACAACTGTATTTAATGATATCAGTAAGAATATAATAAATATGTAATATAGTAGGCCTACACATAATAATTAGCAAAAATCTCTCTATAGCTCTTTTTTCTAGCCAAAATAACGTGCTATATATCATGGCCATTAAATGGCTTTCTTGAGGTAAATGTTATGTGACAATTGTTCTCCAGCTGTTATATAGAACTCTTTGCGCGGTTGAAAAACACTGATTGGTCGATATTATGTATTAGGAATATACATTTCGTTAAGTTGCGTGAGTAAATGGATGTGTGGCGTGAGAGCGCCACGGTCAATGCGTGAGAGTTGGCAGCTCTCTTTTACTTCAGGCAGTGACTGGCAATGAGTCTGATCTTCAAAAGAGACAAGTTTACTAATATTAGTCTTAAATTTCCCGGCTGAAGTTAATTATGCACTGCTATGATTTTGTAGATGGACTGTTTTGAGAATACACGAAGCAGAGTTGAAGGGCAAGCAGGGTTGGCAGCAGAAAGGTAAACGTTGGATGAATCACACACAACGTCCACTCGCTATAACCTCCTCCTCACCCATAGGAAATCGATGAAACCCCTACACCTTTTGCTGTATCTGGCAGCGCAACCCCAAACACAACACGTCTTCATCATCGTTTCAACTTTGATCAGCAACAATGTTTTTAACTATGTCACTGTTCCAGCAGCCGGCTGGATCTCTTCAGTTAGTCAGTAGAAGCCACTAGCATTCTGCCACCCGGAAGTATCTTGGTGCCTATTGTTTACACACATTCTGAAATGCCGTATAGGCTATGCCCCTCCGCAGGCCTTCTGTCTCTTGGTCCATGATACAGTATATAGGCCATGTTGATTTTAGATAAATCGTTCAGAAGGGTTTGACCTGTAATGTCTGAACAATTTGATGCAGTTAGACTATCTTTTTTATATACAAATCATCCAAGCACCTCATCCCAAGCTATTTCTAAGCAAAAATTACAGAAGTTGGAAGTCTATTTTGCAGGGACGTGGGAACTATATTGTGAGAGGGGGGGGCGGGATTCTTGGGGGTTAGTTACTTTATGATTAGTTAAATCTGTTTTGCACATGCATCGCCACAGTTAACCATTTCAGACAGTACCGGACAGCCTCTGTCTCGTTCACTTCACGTCTGTGGGTGTTACTCACAGCTCAGTGTGGCCGCTCCAATTTACCTTCAATGAAAACCATGTCAAAACGCGTCAAAAGAGGCAATGCATTTAGGCAGAGCAGGGTAATAAACGCGCAGAAAACGTGGCCGTGTGTGTCTGGAGTTCAGCGAGCTCCACGTAGCACTCCTTCAGTCTATCCACGGAGCGCTCTAAAGTCAACAGCGCTGAATGAATGATGATCTGCTTTTATGTCATTTTTCCTTTTTTATTCAGAATATTCACAAATGTGTTACCTATGGCATGAAATATCTGATATTCTGATTGTCAAATATATGCAAGTGGAAGTGTTTTGTTGTTTAAACCCCTTTATAACGATAGCGTTAGTTGAGCTGTATGCGCGATGGGCGCCGGCAAGTTTGTGCCGCAGACGCAGTTCAGAGAATCGGATCTGTTGGATTTACAACACGTGAATTCATCCACTTCTCCCGAAATACATAAAAGTAAGTGGCTGGTGAACTGGGAGAAGAATAGAGTAAACATTAAAGTTACTTACACAATGTGTATCTGATATGAATAAAACGTGTCGAATTATAATGGAAAGTCTACCTCTAATGTCTACCTCTTCCATAGACATCAGTGTGTATTTTACAAATTCTAAATGTATTGTTTTTTTTAGTACTTATATGTGACTTTATATGTCTGAAACCTAAAATAAACAGTATGTGGTTGAAAACACTGAAAAGTTGAGATATATGACAGCTCTGAGCGCGCCTGTCTCTGTTGATCATGTGATGTACTGACCGTTCTGATCGTACGTCCGGAAGGCTTAAAAACAAGACATTTTATGACACAAAATTTTTAAATATAGGCTTAAATCAAACACATTTTAATTCAGATTCTGTATTTATATATATAAAAAACGGAAAACAAAAACAACGAAAAAAACAGCTGGCTGACCCCTAGAGGTCAGACCCCCCCTGTTCCAACGTCTATGCTATTCTGATGGGTTGATAACTTTTGATAACGTTTAATCCAGAAGCGAAGAGATTCATTTCTAGTTAAAGGACATGCGAAGATTCACGAGTGCACAGGACACAGTTTTAGCGTGCACACACAATATCTAAGCGAGAGGAGAGACAGTTCTAAGGAGAGCACTGTATATTGGAGAGCGCGTCAGTTTTGAGCGGGAGCAAAGGAAATCCGCGTGTGAGGGGAGAGATTTGTGCTCATACATTACATGGAAGTGCTCTCGCGTTACAATAATGCCATTAAAATAGTCCCTCAAAACAGTGTGTGAAAATGTTTTTAAAAATTGCACGTTTCATCCAACATGGTTGACTTTCAATTAGGTGGGGTGGAGTCAGATAAAACCAAGTGAACTTTGTTCTACATGACATCATCATTGACCATACTGAGTTTTGTGCATATCGGAGAAACTTCATCCCGACCACAGCCTGCATTTGGTGGCACTATAGAGCCCCTCAATTACACCCAAGGCCAAGCACTACATACATTTAAAGTTTTTCACAGGTGTGATGTCTCGGCAAAATTTCATACGTTTTTCAGGCACAGCTTAAAAAATGGGTGAATTGATCACCAATTTTCTTTGTGAATGAATAATGCATCGTAAATAAATAAATGTTCTTCCTTAAAATAAGTCATACTTATTTTAATAATAAAATAAGTAAAATAAGCTATTAAAATAGCCCCACATCTCTTCACCATACCTAGAGATTGGAATGGTTTTATTTCAGTTAGCCTAATAGCTAGTTTGATTTGCATTGAGAGATGATCTTATGGAAAGTACCCCATGCCAATCTCTAGGTATGGTCAAGGCTATGTGATGATGTGGGGCTATTTAATTCCAAAGGCCAAGGGAACTTTATCAGGATGCATAGTATCCTGGATCCATGAAGTAACTGGCCTTTAAAAATAAAAATCTGCCTGCCTCTATGGGAATTTAACATAGGGGTGTCCAAACTTATGCACCCTGTATTTTAAGGAAGAACATTTATTTATTTACGATACATTATTCATTCACAAAGAAAATTGGTGTCCTTAAAGGTTGGATTTTTTTTCATTTTTTTAATCAAGGCATCTTATGCTAAACACTGTGTGTGTGTGTGTGTGTGTGTGTGTGTGTGTGTGTGTGTGTGTGTGTGTGTGTGTGTGTGTGTGTATATAGCTGCAAGCAGTGATGATGGGCCCAAGCCTGGGAGATTTATCACCCTGTAATGATGCAGGCAAAATGAACACAGCAATGAAAGGGTTAAACTGCAAATCATCAAGAGTGTAACTGACACCCACACACAGACTCACAGACTCACTCACTCACTCACTCACTCACTCACTCACTCACTCACTCACAGAGATGGGCATAAATACATGGAAAAGTATTTTAAATAAAAATACAAAATATTGTGTGTAAAAATGTATTTCAATACATATACAGTATTTAGTATTTTACAAAATACATGTGAAATTGGCCATCCAGTGCAGGTGTAGGTCACAGTGAATGAAGAAACTACATAGGCCTACTGACTTTTAATTCCCAACCTCATCTCTGCCCTTTCTTCCTTTCTTTCTTCCTTTCTTTCTTTCTTTCTTTCTTTCTTTCTTTCTTTCTTTCTTTCTTTCTTTCTTTCTTTCTTTCTTTCTTTCTTTCTTTCTTTCTGGCAATTACAAATAAACTTATGCAAAATAGCAGCCATTTATATACTTATTTCTGACCAGGTTACAATGTAGTCTATTACTTGTGGTGAACACTATTAAAAAATTCACACTATATAAAACTGTGGGAACATTTTCTGCTATCTAGCAAAGCATATGGATGGGCGATATGACCAAAATCTCAATTTTACTTCACAGTAACAATATATATCATGGTTTCACAATTCTCAATATCAGTTTTGATACAACAGCATAAACTGAATTTCAAACGTTTTTTTGTTTGTTTGTTTTGCAGGTAGTCCAGTGCTTTTTAAGTAATTTTATATTTATTTCATGTAAAGTTGATTTGTTTCTATAAGTTTATTACAATTAGAAAGTTTATCTAAAATTTACAATTAGAATTAATTCAAATGTATTTGATACTATTTACCCCTATTTTATTATTTTTTATGAACAATAGAACTAAAAGCTGAAGATTTTTGTGGTGTATCATTCACCAGTGCTTCTTTTTCCACTCCAACGTTCCAATAATTCCTGCCCACTAAAAGCTGCAAGCATAAATTTGCTTACCCCACAAATAGGCCAGAGAGAGAGAGAGAGAGAGAGAGAGATAGAGATCAAATGCTCAGAGTGTTTACCAGTAAATTGAGTCAATTTCAATAAATTAATAAAAAATCTACACTGTGACAGATTTTAGACTTTGATAATGTTGAAATATACATCCATTATGCTATACCTACTAAATGTAATTATGCCTGAAAATAATGTTCTTAGTTTTATGAACATGTTTTCTCAACCCGGTTTAAAAATAGGCATTTTTTGGTAACACTTTACGGTAAAGGTACATGAATTATCATGAATGAATTATGCATTCATTCATGCATTAATATCTCATGAATCATCAGGAACTAACAGGACGTTCAACGTTTTTCATTTATGACTTCATGGATGAACAACACCTTAATTAAAACATTAACTAAGATGAGTAGCCTACATTGTAACGACCCTGAGTGTACTCCTCCCTGATGGGGGAGTGACTCAAAAGTCCCACAGACTGCCACAATGTTAATCGCTAATTAGGAAATCTAGTATTTAAGAGTTCTGAGTTTTCATTTGGGTAGCACTCTCTGTGGGATTTCTCACAGGAGTGGCTCTTAGCATCTCATTGATTTTCTTTCTTATACGTATCATGTAGCTTTAATATTTTGTTGTAGTTATTTTGTTTATTTCCCCTAGACGTATGTTTGTTATGAGTGGTTATTGTTATATTTGTTAAAGAAAATAAAACTATTTTCATTCATTGAATGCTGGTGTTTGATCCCTCTTTTATGTTGCAGCTTAAAACGAACTGTCTGTTACATGATTAATATAATTATGATTTATTACACATGATCATGATGTTTTCTTTGTTCACAGTTATGCCACCATTAATAGCACATTGTTCATCAGTGTTTCAAAGCACCAAGTCACCACTTTAGTTGAGGGGCCACACACATGATGAAGTCATTGATAAATAATGCTTAGTTAATGATGACTACTGTATTTGAATGCCAACAGAATTTGTGCTACTGGCTGTGATTGGTCTATTTTAGGGTCTGTCCAATAGAGTGCCGAAGCTATGACGTCACTTTGTAGGCCAACCCGGAAGTTAGCGGCGCATGGGTTCCCTCGATCGAAAAGCTATGCATTTTCCCCATAGACTTTTGGAAAATCGCAAAAAATAAGATCTGTGTTCAACAAAGAGTTGTGACCCTTACACGTTTTGTCTATCAAGATAATCTTTACAAGTTAATCCAAAATTAATTTGAAGCCTAAATAAAGCCGTCAGATATAAAATGCTAACGGTAGGCTATAAACGGACTACAGCACACCATTGTCATGGATCAAAGTCATCATCAAGCTTTTCCTCAAACTTTATTTAAAAAACACGCTCGCTAATTATGATCTGCGCTGTGTATGCACACTTATCCACTTTTTCATGAGAAATATTGCCCATTCGTTTTTTCCAAAAATGTTAGAAACTAATTTTGTTTATGCGTGCCTCTCTGAGATTTTTTTATCTTTTGTTAATGTTTTATTTATTCGTTTATTATTTTGTTAGTTTATATAAACCTTAATATTAATTTCTTTGTGATTAAGATTATTCTGCCTGGTCATTGTGCCCCAAATCAACTTTAAAGATTATCTTTCACTGTATTATGTTTGATTGTATGTTTGCATACCATTTGCTAATTCGCCAGGAAAAAAACGCGTTTTTACCATCACAGAAGCACTAACGTTAGCTATGGCCGTATCAATTTCCAATCTTATGTCCTTTTTCTTAGACGATAGAAAAACCATAAACCGAGGAGAGAAACACTATAAATCTGGACATGTAGAACAGTGCAGCTTAGATGCTGGTTTACTTGCCGGTATTGTAAGGGCCAGCATGAGGGACAAGGTTTATGTCATAGATCAAAACGTGAAAATATTTAGAGGCTTTGTTAAACATTGTTCATCAGTGTTTCAGAGTTATCCAGCATGTTCATGTCTTCTTGTTCAAGCCAAAACAATCTCTGTTACCTTAAATTATCCGTTTATCACTGAAAAAGCCGCTTTGAAACAATCTACATTGTTAAAAGCGCTATATAAATGAAGATGACTTGACTTGCATAACTGTGAACAAAAAAACATCATGATCATGCATAATCAATCATAATTCATGATGATGTACTCATCTTAGTTAATGTTTTAATTGTTGTTCATCCATGAAGTCATGAATTAAAAACGTTGAACTCGTGTTAGTTCCTGATGATTCATGAGATATTAATGCATAATTCATGAATGAATTTATACATGAATTCATGATAATTCATGTACCCTTACCGTAATCTGTTACCCATTTTTTAAATGTATTTATTCATTTCTGTCAGATTGCACTAATCTGCCATTTTTTTTATTTACACCAGAGTTAATAAAAAAAAAACATTACAGACGATAACCAGTAAATAAAAATCAGTTTTAAATGACAAAAACTATGACGAAAATATTCAGTAGTGACGATTTGCGAAGAGATCCAGACAGAATGATGTCCTGCGTTTGTGGTAGATGCACACATTTGAACTGTAACGTGCTGATCGCTACCCGGCGGGACATGAGTTGGTATGCGCACATCTCATAAATGTTAAAAAATGCAAACATTTGGGAGAAAGAGGAGAGCAGACATATGGATAGATCTGAATGTGAAGAGTGACGACGCGAAAGAGAACTCTATTCGGTACGGTTTGAATTTTTTTAGAGAAATGCTAAATTAATGCATTACAATTTTAGTAAAACCCATTAGATTTTAGTCGATTTATATCTACTGTAGATCATTAAAATTGTATTGTATTTCGTCGACTAAAACTAAAACAATTCAGATGACTAAAATATGACTAAAACTTAATTAAAAAATTCCTGCCAAAATTAACACTGACTTGCACATACTTCTTTAATTGAAAAAAATAATAATAAAATGTTTTATTTCTAAAATTTGTATTGTTTTATATAAAAATAAAATATGTATAATTTATTGCTGAGAAGATATGAGACTCTTCGTATTACTTTTTTTTGTGCACTACTTTAAAGGACAAGTTCAGTATTTTACACATAAAGCCATGTTTACAGATCGTTTCTGATGAAATAGAACGGTTAAGATTAAAATTTGGTAGCAACATGAGGGAACAACATGAGGGAGAGTAATTACTGACAGAATTTTCATTTTTGGGTGAACTAACCCTTTAAGGCTTCAGGGCTTTAAGTGTAAAATATCGAACTTGTCCTTTAATCCCTCACCATGGACACACTGTTTGAGATATTCTGTATCCATTCACAATTTAACATCTTCCATGTATTGGCATCATGTTGAAAAAGTTTGGTGTGAATCATATAAACTTGCTAGGAGTAGTACTGATTTTTTTAATACATTTTTTTTAACATTCAAACCAAAATAGCCGACTACCTGTTGGTTGGAGCGAATGACTGTAAATTAGAGAGTCATAAGTTCTTTTTATGAGGGCAAATGAATTGAAGACTTACCCATCGATGAGCGCTGCTTTTGCTGTGTGCGTCTTCCCTGCCTTACTCTCATCTGGATCGTACCACTGAGAGAGCTTAAACCTCTCGTCTGGGATGTCAACTGTACAGTTCTCTCCATGAAGGAGGACTCGCCAGAAGTTTTCGAGTCCCTCGCCTAAAATAGATGAGAACATAGAATGTAAATACTATTAAGGCCAAAATCATAGCATGAACAAATAATGGAAATTGTTAAAGTTACCTCCAGGAAAATGGCATCCAATGCCAACAACAGCGATTTCTACATCATCATCCATCATGTTTCATGTGCCGTGTGTGTAAATACATTTGATTTCACAATCTATAGAAAGCAAAAATAAACTTGAGGCAGTTCACTTAATATTCATTCATCACAATTAATATTTTAGCTTTCTTCTTATGCATTCTCTCAGCAGGATTTTTTTAGATTAACTAGGGGGAAAATTTGGCATAATTTTTAGCCAAGGACCTCTGATTGAGTTGACACAGAATGGACAATTATTACTAGTCAACCAGAAAAAAAGTCCAGTATAATGGAGAGACAATCTGAAAATCTGATAAAATGTGGAATCTAATTTCAAATATAGCTAGTAAAAAAATAAAAGTAAAAAATTATATATTTTTTTTACTTTTATTTAAGTAGATATAGATTCCACTGTATATGAAATATATATATATATATATATATTTTTTTTTTTGTATATATTGTTTCAGGAAAATGTATAATATATATTGAGAAGCTGAAGCTGTCCATAATTTTCTTTTGTATTATTATTATTTTCAATTTTGTCTTGGAGAACAAGAAAAAATAAAGCAAATTAAATAAAAAATATTGACTTACTGGTTACTCATGTTGAATCTTGTCTTGTTGAAAATGCTTACATGAGGCTGAGTCTACACAATATTTATTGAGCTTTAAGGAGAAGTAAAAGTTCAGGATTTTTCACGTGACTTCCTGTTATTAAACAATTTCTTAAGAAAATCCCTTAAATAGATAAAGTTGACTCAACTCTTTATCACATGTTTGATATTTAGATATAACCTAACACGATTTAGCTCTATATTTCCCCCAAACCTCTAAATTAGCCAAGTTAGCAGAATATATGAATGGTCAGCATTTTCCTTCTCAATTCTGACAAAACAGAGGTATTAGCTACTCCTTTAGACAAGTGAATATAATTTTGATTTAATGGATTTACTGTTTGTCATTTTCTTGGCCATTACCTCAGACCCCAGAGGGTTAAGAACCTGGATGTTATGTTTGATAGCAACCTATACTTTTACAATTGTTGGACTACAAATTTATAAAATGTTAAATCTAGGTTCCAATATAATCGTATATAAACTGAGAAAGTAATGTACATTGAATTTAGCATTAAAGGTTATGATGATGATATCAGCTGTTAAGTAGAGTTTCCAGCACGAGATTCCTGCCAGTCCTGTTCTCTCTATCTTTCCTGTAGCTCAAACAGTAGAGCAGCTTCGATTCCCAGGGAAAGCAAGAATTGATAAGAATGTAAATGTACCTTGAAATGCAATGTAAGTCGCTTTGGATAAAAGCGTCTGCCAAATGCATAAATGTAAATGTAAAATGTATTGTAAGTTAAATTTGTCAGATTACTGAGACTCTCACCCTCTGTCTTTAATGGCTCTTGGAGCCCCTTACGAAACAAAAATATATTGCAATATACTAGAATTTATATTGCAATACATTAGAAAATATATTTCAATGTATCAGAAACTTCCTCATATATTTGAAAATATATAGCAATGTATGGATGGACAACCTATTGCTATATATTGATTCATATATTAAAATACATTGATATACAAACAAAACTGTGTTACATTTATTGCATGTATGTTTACTGAAATAAAGTATTTTTTATGAGTTAAGGAAGCTCATGCATAGGTTTACAGAGAGATTGATTAACAATAGTCCAAATCAAATTTTTGCATGACATTCATTATAATTTACATTATATAGCCATATGGATGGGCCATATATGGCTATGTATTGATTCATATATTGTAATATGTAGATGAGAGTATTATAAATTAAATTATCATTAACAGCAGCAATTACAACATTTTTTTTAGTTTTTTTTTTTTGAGTCCACTTTGAATTCCCCTACATGACATTTCATCCTCAACATGACCAAAGTCCAACTTTCCAAGCGCACTCAGGCTACGTTTACACGGAAACGATCTGAAGAGAAAATGCAAAAGTGATCACTTTTTATTCTGCGTTTAGACGAGCGTTATCGGGGGGAAATCTGCGTGCATATGGTGACGCAAAAGTGTGCGAAATTCAATGTAGTATGCACTCTAGGCGGCTAGGTGGCAATGTGAAGCACTGATCGGTGCCTTCACTGTCTAGCAAACTTTTGCGTTCTCTTACGAGAGTTCTCTCGTGCTGCGTTTGTAAAAACGCACTGGGAAAAACTATTTTTCACGAAATACTTAAGCAAAAAATTATCCTTAATTTTGTAAATAATGTAAAGCACATTGCAGCAGCACACAGCCATGGGCGAGACGTCTCGCTCGCTCATTGGCTGCTCTGCGGCAACTGCATAAACCTATCGAGCGAGGCCTGTAATGACGACAGGCCAATGAGGGCGCTTTGCGCCCTCCTTGCCACTTCCCGCCGAAACGGGCGTGGCTTAGCCCTATAAAGGTAGCTTGAGAAGGCTGACTCACTTGATTTTTCATCTCTTCAGCGAAGCTCACGCAATGTTGGATCACGAGAGAAGCAACGCGTCGTCTGAGAAGAAGCACCTCAGCGGGACGAGCCACTCCAGAAGCTGCTGGCCAACGCCGCCTTCACCGCCGTACCTGCTGCGCTTTCCGGCGCCTATATCCTTTCTCTATATACTGTGTTTTATGTGTATTATGTATGTACCATTTACACTAAAAGAGTCGGGCGTCTTTTTCAAGACGGATCTCGCAGCTCTCGCGCTCGCTGGCGGCGACTGCCCTCACTCCGAGCCAATTGCCTATGGTGACTCTGAGGACTCACCTGGCATCCTTCTCCGAGGCTGCTCCTCCTGGAAGCGGACGGTCGGGGTTAGTTTTCTTTACGCTACAAGAAAAGCTACCCTGCCTCTGCACGCATCACTCACCAGCGAAAAGAGAAAAGAGCATTCTTGATCCCGCCGTCGGCCGGCCTGGCCTCTTTTCTCTCACATTTCTCAGTTCCCTGTATATCATTTGCAGCAAGCGCACGCCTGCCAGCAAACGCCGAAGAATACATGTTGACACTCAACGCATCCAATAGCCTGTATCCCCCTGTGGCTCAGTGGTGGAATGATAGGTTTTTCGCCCGGGAGACCGGAGTTCGAATCCCGGTCTTGCGGCATATATTTATGCCGCCAATGCTCCACTCTATCAGTCCCCTGGGGGCGACTGCAGAGATGCATTTTTGCAGCCAGCAAGCGCGTAGTACCCGCTTGCCTGTAACCAAACACCGTTTCTACGGTTCCCGTGCGTCACTGGCGAAAGGAGAATGGAGTGTTTTTAGCCCGCAGTGTCACAAACACAATGGTTTTAGAATTAGCAAAAACGTGAGGCATTTTAAGTAGCATTATCCTACCTCTGTGTTACAGCTTGATGCATCTAAATCTCCACCAGTTGTTGACAAATGGAAATATATATGTATCAGGAACAGATATAACTTCGGTAATATAAGACAACAATTAGTGTACTCAACTGTGTGTCTGTCTGTGTGTAACATGACATATGTAAGTGTATACACGAGTACCACTGGAATGTGAAGCCAGACTGTATTATTAATTTTTTTAGTTAATCACATTCACTCACAGACATTACATGTCCTACGGGACTCGCCCAGCCCTCCCCCACTCGGTTAAACACTGCAGCGAGGTCGAGTGCGTCTAAAATGTCAATATTGCATGTTATGCTACCCGTCAAATACAAATCGCTCTGTCAGTGCCCTGAGAGGCGACTGCAGATGTGTATTTTGCAGCCGACGAGCACGTGGTACAACCCGTGCTTGCTTGCCTGCACACAAAAGCCGTTTTACGGCTACCCAGAAAAATCCCATAGAAATGTAATTTCTGGTGTCCCGGCCACGGCCGATGGTGCTATAAATGTAGTGCTGATGCCCACTGCCCAGTGCCCATCTCTACACACAAGCACAGCCCTTCACACAGGGCTCGCGCCCATAAAATCGACTCAGGTCGATCGCGCACCCAACATAGTAAATGTGCCCACTTCTCAGTGCCCACAAACACTGTCACACATGCCACGTGGTTTCTGTAAAAACGAAACCTGTGCACGCTTGCTCTGCTCAGGCAGACAGCGCGTCAAAAGCAGTAAATGTGCCCGCTTCCCGCCCACACTTACTCACGGACAACATGAGTCCCACGGGACTCGCTCAGCCCTCCCTCACTCGGTTAAGCACCGTAGTGGGGTCGAGGACGAGCGCTCTGCCCGCTGTGATCAGCGCGCTCCCCACCTCGAATGTCACAGGCATAACGCCTATGTTACAGCACACCGAAGCGCCTCTGTCACCCAGCGAACAGAGCGCGCTTCGCATCCAACCCTTAGCCATCCATGCAGAAGCATGGGCAGCACTTCCAGGGGTTTCGGAATGGGTGCTAGACATTATAATGAGAGGCTACTCGCTACAGTTTTGTCGACACCCTCCCCGCTTCACAGCGCACGTCAAAACTACGGTGAATTCAGAAGTAGCACACCTACTTCGTGCCAAAATATCAAAACTGATGAGCAAAGGGGCTATAGAGCCTGTATCTCAAGCTCAAAGCGAAGGGGGGCTATTCAGCAGATACTTTCTGGTGCCCAAGAAAGACGAGGGTTTCAGACCCATACTGGATCTAAGACAGCTGAACAAAGCATTAATGAAACGCAGTTTCAAAATGCTCACGACCAGGAAAATTCTCGCGCATATTCGCGGAGGAGACTGGTTCATGTCAATAGATCTGAAGGACGCGTATTTTCAAATACAGATAGCGTCACGTCACAGGCGATACTTGAGATTTCGCCTTCGAGGGCCAGACATACCAGTATACAGTCCTGCCGTTCGGCTTATCCCTGGCGCCTCGTGCATTTACGAGGTGCATGGACGCAGCGCTCGCTCCTCTCAGACTCAGAGGCATGCGAGTGCTGAACTATTTGGACGACTGGCTGATTCTGGCTCAATCACGATCAGAGCTCGTGGAGCACAGGGCCATTTTACTCGATCACCTCGAGAATCTTGGTCTCAGAGTCAACTGGACGAAGAGTTCGCTGAACCCCAGTCAAACGATTTCGTTTCTGGGTACAGTTCTGGACTCACAGTCTATGAGGGCACGGCTGTCGCCACAGCGCGTGCTAAACATTCAGCGCGCAGCGACGCGACCATCCCGCTCAGGGAATTTCAGAGGATGCTAGGTCTCATGGCCTCAGCATCACCAGTTCTTCAGCTGGGCCTGCTCCGCATGCGCCTTTTGCAGTTCTGGCTGAAAGCGCGAGTACCGCGCAGAGCGTGGGCGTCCGGTCGGCTGCGTCTCAAGGTCGATCAGAGCTGTGTGACAGCTCTAAAACCTTGGATAACGAGCGACTGGTACCAATCAGGTGTAAGCCTGGGGACTTCCTCGAGAGTGAAAGTGGTGTCGACAGACGCCTCCACCTCGGGATGGGGAGCGCTGCTCGAGGGCAGATCGTTCTTCGGCCTGTGGTCAGAACGAGAGAAGCTCCAGCATATCAACTGCCTAGAAATGCTGGCAGTGGACAACGCGTTGGCGCGCTTTCGTCCCCGAATCAAGGACCATCACGTCTTAGTCCGTTCGGATAACATGTCTGTGGTGTCCTACATGAATCGCCAGGGCGGTCTCAAGTCCCGAGACCTGTACAGGTTGGCAGAACGCCTCCTGATATGGGCTCAGCACAACTTGCGCTCGCTGAGAGCAGTGCACGTGCTTGGGCTACAGAATTTGGGTCCAGACAGACTGTCCAGGAACAACATTCCCATGAGCGAATCGTCTCTACACCCGCAAACAGTCCAGCTGTTGCGGGAGAGATTCGGCAGAGCGGAGGTGGACCTGTTCGCGTCCCACGAATACGCTCACTGCCCCGCGTTCTTTTCCAAGAGCGAGAGCGCGCTGTCCCGAATGTGGCCGCGCTGTCCGCTCTACGCTTTTTCCCCCGTCTCCCTCCTTCCTCAGGTGATAGAACGGGTCAGGGAAACGAAATGCTCAGTGCTGCTTGTAGCACTGCTCTGGAAGAACCAACCATGGTTCCCAGTTCTGATGTAGTTAGCAGACACTGCCCCGTGGCCAGTGCCATTGAGGAGGGACCTCCTCTCGCAGGCCAGAGGCTCGATTTGGCACCCTCACCCGGAGTTGTGGTCCCTCCACGTGTGGGCGCTCAACGGGTACCCGCTGACCTCTTAGTGGGAGTGCTAAATACTATCACTCAGGCTAGAG
The DNA here is from genome assembly GCA_021464565.1 of Rutilus rutilus. Classification (NCBI taxonomy): domain Eukaryota; kingdom Metazoa; phylum Chordata; class Actinopteri; order Cypriniformes; family Leuciscidae; genus Rutilus; species Rutilus rutilus. Next base: position 72,500,766 of record JAJAQA010000001.1, read on the forward strand.
CTCCGTCGACTCGACGACTTTACGCCTCAAAGTGGTCGGTATTCTCCAGCTGGTGCACAGCTCGGGGTCGTTCACCCCTCGATTGTGAGGTGACGGAGGTTCTCTCCTTCCTACAGGAGCTGTTGGATAAGGGCAGAGCCCCTTCCACACTCAAAGTCTATGTGGCGGCTATCGCAGCGTTCTCTAAAACAACGCTCGGTCAGTCATTAGGAAGGAACGATCTAGTCATCCGCTTCCTCAGGGGAGCTAGGAGGCTGAATCCTCCCAGACCTCCTTCGGTCCCTATATGGGACCTCTCTACGGTTTTGGAGGCCATGAAAGGTTCCCCTTTTCAAGCCCATCCAAACAATTAGCCTCAAACATCTGTCATTCAAAACAGTGTTCTTGTTGGCTCTCGCTTCAGTGAAGCGCATAGGTGACCTGCATGCGCTCTCGGTGAGCGCGGCGTGCTTAGAGTTTGGGCCTAACGACTCTAGAGTCATACTCAAACCTAGGCATGGTTATGTGCCAAAATCCCTCAACACACCGTTTCGGGCTCAGGTTATCTCCCTGTCTGCCCTGCCGGTGTCAGGCGAGGAAGGGGACTTAAGTTTTCTTTGCCCTGTTAGGGCTTTAAGAGCTTATGTGTCTCGCTCGGCTGTCTTCAGACAGACTGAGCAGCTATTTGTCTCATTCAGTGGACGTTCCAAGGGAATGGCTGTTTCGAAACAAAGCCTATCCAGATGGGCTTCAATGCCCGCTGGGTGTCAGAGCGCATTCCACGAGAGGCGTCGCCTCGTCGTGGGCTTGGTCTAGTGGGATCTCCTTACAGGATATATGTATGGCGGCAGGATGGGCCTCGCCGTCTACATTTATTAGGTTTTATAACCTAGAGGTTCCCGCCTTACAGGCTAAGATATTGTCGGTGTAGCCGAATCAGTCGTCTGATTAGAACACTGAGATCGCGAGCGCAGCGCGCTGCCGACTGTCATATGGGCAGTATTGCGTAAGACCCGCATTTCCCACATTAGTTCAGGCTCTTCGCCTTGTCTATGTCAGTGGTTCTCAACCCTGCCCCTGAAGGACCCCCAACACTGCACATTTTATTTGTCTCCCTAATCAAACACACCTGACTCAACTCATCAGCTCATTAACTCATGTGATAATGAGCTAATGAGTTGAATCAGGTGTGTTTGATAAGGGAGACAAATAAAATGTGCAGTGTTGGGGGTCCTTCAGGGGCAGGGTTGAGAACCACTGGTCTATGTGATGTCATGTTATTGCGTCTGCGGACGCTACCATATAAGGAACAGAGGGATTCCCCTCCTGTTTCCAAGACTCTCTGTGAGTCCCTCTGGTGATTGTGCACTGTAAGTCCTGGGCTTCGCTTCCAGGTTTATCGGTGCTTTATCCCAGCACGCACGGCGTTTTACATTGGGTTCCCAGTGCGTTTTTACAAACGCAGTACGAGAGAACTCTCGTAAGAGAGCGTACTCGGTTACTAACGTAACCTCGGTTCTCTCTAGAAGAGGGAACGAGTACTGCGTTCCCTGCCGTGCATGCGATTCACTCTGGTTCGCTTCGGCGATGAAAAGAAATCAAGTGAGTCAGCCTTCTCGAGCTACCTTTATAGGGCTAAGCCATGCCCATTTCGGCGGGAAGTGGCAAGGAGGGCGCGAAGCCCTGTCATCATTACAGGCCTCGTCTCGCCCATGGCTGTGTGCTGCTGCAATGCGCTTTACATTATTTACAAAATTAAGGATAATTTTTTGCTTCAGTATTTCGTGAAAAAGAGTTTTTTCCCAGTGCGTTTTTACAAACGCAGTACTCGTTCCCTCTTCTAGAGAGAACCGAGGTTACGTTAGTAACCGAGTACGTTTTTACCGTTTAGACGGAAACGCGACGGTGGAGCGTTTTTAAGATTTCCACTCTGGAGGGTGGTTTCACTTTTTTGCGTTTTTAAGCTCCGAAAACGCCGTCGCCGTCTAAACGAAAGGCACATCTGATAAAATATTTTTACGTTTTCACCCGCGAGCGTTCTCATGTAAACAGGGCCTCAATCACAGTTTTTGTTGAGAGAAGAAATGCTTTGGAGAAATGCTCTGTGCTGCTGCCTGCTGTTTCATCAGATCTGCTCTCATCTCTCTCTCCCCTGCTCACACTGGCAGCGGACTGCGGTAAGTAATAATAAAAAAAAATTGTATTTGAAAATAAATACAGTAATAGTCAGGGTCACTCTGAACAGGAATCAAGTGACAGAATGAGCAAACCTATGAAGGAACACTTTTTATAAGTGTTTGAAAATGGGACATGGTGTAAGCGATAGAATGCACTTAGATGATTGGGGTGAATTGGCCTTTAATTTTCTCCAAACCTATACTGTAAAATTACTTATAAATAAATACTGTAATAGTCAGGTTCACTCTGAAAAATACTCAAATGAAAGAATGAGCAAACCTATGAGGGAACACTTTTTATGAGTGTTTGAAAATGGGACATGGTGTAAGCGCTAGAATGCACTTTGATGATTGGGGTGTTTGTCTTTAATTTTCTCCAAAACTATACAGTAAAATTATTTGAAAATAAATACAGTAATAGTCAGGTTCACTCTGAACAATACTCAAATGAAAGAATGAGCAAACCTATGAAGGAACACTTTTTATGAGTGTTTGAAATTGGACATGGTGCAAGTGTTAGAATGCACTTTGATGATTGGGGTGAATTGGCCTTTAGTTTTCTCCAAAACTATACAGGAAAATTACAGGAAAATGATAACAGTAATAGTCAGGGTCACTCTGAACATGAATCAAATGAAAGATTGAGCAAACCTATGAAGAAACACTTTTTATGAGTGTTTGAAAATGGGACATGGTGTAAGCGCTAGAATGTACTTTGATGATTGGGGTGAGTTTGTCTTTACTTTTCTCCAAAATTATACAGTAAAATTACTTATAAATAAATACAGTAATAGTCAGGGTCACTCTGAACAGGAATCAAGTGACAGAATGAGCAAACATATGAAGGAACACTTTTTATAAGTGTTTGAAAATGGGACATGGTGTAAGCGCTAGAATGCACTTTGATGATTGGGGTGAATTGGCCTTTAATTTTCTCCAAAACTATACAGTAAAAGTATTTGAAAATAAATGCAGTAATAGTCAGGTTCACTCTGAACAATACTCAAATGAAAGAATGAGCAAACCTATGAAGGAACACTGTTATGAGTGTTTGAAAATGGGACATGGTGTAAGTGCTAGAATGCACTTTGATGTTTGAGGTTAATTGGCCTTTACTTTTCTCCAAAACTATACCGTAAAATGACATTGAAATAAACACAGTGATAGTCAGCGTCACTCCGAACAGGAATACACTGAAAGAGTGAATAAACCTATGAAGGAACACTTTTTATAAGTGTTTGAAATTGGACATGGTGCAAGTGTTAGAATGCACTTTGATGATTGGGGTGAATTGGCCTTTAGTTTTCTCCAAAACTATACAGTAAAATGACATGAAAATGATAACAGTAATAGTCAGGGTCACTCTGAACATGAATCAAATGAAAGAATGAGCAAACCTATGAAGAAACTCTTTTTATGAGTGTTTGAAAATGGGACATGGTGTAAGCGCTAGAATGCACTTTGATGATTGGGGTGTTTGTCTTTAATTTTCTCCATAACTATACAGTAAAATTACTTATAAATAAATACAGTAATAGTCAGGGTCACTCTGAACAGGAATCAAATGAAAGAATGAGCAAACCTATGAAGGAACACTTTTTATAAGTGTTTGAAAATGGGACATGGTGTAAGCGCTAGAATGCACTTTGATGATTGGGGTGTTTGTCTTTAATTTTCTCCATAACTATACAGTAAAATTACTTATAAATAAATACAGTAATAGTCAGGGTCACTCTGAACAGGAATCAAGTGACAGAATGAGCAAACCTATGAAGGAACACTTTTTATAAGTGTTTGAAAATGGGACATGGTGTAAGTGCTAGAATGCACTTTGATGATGGGGTGACTTGGCCTTTACTTTTCTCCAAAACTATACAGTAAAATGACATGAAAATAAATACAGTAATAGTCAGGGTCACTCATATGAGTGTTTGAAAATGGGACATTATGTACTGTAAGTGCTAGAACGTAAAATAAAATGGCAAAACTGTGACCTTTTTTATATAAAATGCCTGTGTGTGTGTGTGTGTGTGTGTTTTGAGTATCATATTTAATACATCAGGTATGAATGTATATTTCATAGATCAGGTTTTTAGGCAATTCAATGAGAATTAACAGATTAAAAGGCACCAAAAGTCTGTTGTGTCATATTTGTTATTTACTTTAAAATGTAAGTAAGTAAATAAATAAATAAACAAACAAACATTAATACATGATGTATAATGTACAATTAAGAGCATACATTTTCACTTCCTGTCAAATCCAAGATGGCAGCTTGTCTCTCTGTCTGTGATTGATATTTGTTTGTTTATGGGAAAATAGCAAATTGATCATTTTATGAGATTTTTTACAATATAACTATAATGTAGAGTCGTATTTGTCATACTCGATGGTTGTTTTATGACACAAATCCGTATAGTTTAGGTCGGGTCTGATATCCTCAGTGTACTGGCATTGTGCTAATCCTAGCAGTGCCGTCTGCAAACACACGGTATCCATAAAATCCCAGTCTGAACCACCAAGCTGGCACGGAAATCTACCTGGAACTGCACTGTTTTTGGAGGATCTGTTTCATGCTGACTGGTCGGTGCTGGGAGCCTACTTATCTACTGGGGCTCGAATGCAGACGTGTCACTGAGTTTGATGGGCTTGATCTCCCTACAATGAAGGAAAGTGCTTCTTTGTTCTTACTGCTGGTTTTTAAGATATAGCTTGATGTTTTAGAGACGTCTGGTTTTGATTAAACTCTTTACCCGCAGCATTGCTTCACTCACTGGGCTTCCTGTTAACAAGTGACAACATGTAACATCATTGGTCGCTGCAGAGAAAACAGATAACCCATATTGGACTTTTCCATTGCTGACCTGGACTGTTTTATTATTTTTGTTTTGTTTCTTAAGTAATAATTTGTCTTTACACGTCTGAGTGGTGCTACGGATATGGAGAGAAAGAAGTGGTTGCTCCTTGTCTCTCTTTGTTTTATTTTTTCATTGTCCTTATTTATCTCTGGGGATACCTATTACTGGAATGGATATTCCAGTCCAGTGTTCCCAATGTCATGTAAATCACATAAGGGCACGTGTGCATTTGATTGTTCACTTAATGTCACATGTTGCCTATTCTTCCCTTCTGACACCGTTGACTTGGTCTGTTTGTCTAGTATCATGACGTTATGTGACAACTTTACCACTGTTTCTTGTGTGCTCCATGATGACTCCCATTTTAAAAATAGAAGCAATGAATCGTACAAGAAATCAGTTAAGATAAAATGTCTAATTGCTTTATTACTGTTGATGTCAGGAAATGTGCAGCCAAACCCAGGCCCAGACACCCCTATAGGCTTTAACACCCCGGCAGATTTTAAAGAAAGGTCAGGTCTTGGTTTCTTTCACTTGAATGTACGCAGTCTTGTTCCTAAAATGGACATGTTGCGTATCTGGGCTCACTCTACAGATTCCAATGTAATTGTCTTGTCTGAAACCTGGTTAAGTAAATCGGTTTCAGATAAAGTAATCAATATAAGCGGTTATAATGTTTTTAGGACTGACCGCCCTAATAGAGGTGGGGGTGTAGCAATCTACATCAAAAACCAGTATCATGTTAATGTATTGCGGTCAATATCATTAGTTAAACAGTTAGAATTTTTAGCATTGGAGCTTGAAATATCTAAATCACTTTGTATAATGGTCATTGGTGGTTACAGGACTCCTTCAGCTGTTAACGGTGCTCTGCCCTCCTTAATGCAACTCCTTTCGGATTTTAACTCTAAGGAATTAGTAGCCTTCGGAGACCTAAATTGGAATTGGTTACAACCAATATCTGATGATTTTAGAGCTAATTGTGATTCACTAAATCTCTTCCAGATTGTTGACAGTCCCACACGGCCAAACTTTAAAAACCCGGAAAAATCATCTCTATTAGATGTAATTTTAACTAACGTTCCTCATAAGTACTCCACTGCTTCCTTATTTGCAAACGACATCAGTGACCACTGTGTCATAGCTACAGTTAGAAATACTAAAATATCAAAAACCAAACCATGTATTATAGTCAAGCGTAATATGAAGCACTTCTCAGAACAAGACTTTCTCCATGATTTATCTAATTTTGACTGGGAAAAAAATTATAACAGTGCAGATGTTGATAGTGCCTGGAATCTCTTTCATGAAGGCTTTGTAAATATAATTAATAAGTACGCTCCATTAAAGAAATACAGAGTTAAAGGGATAGTTCATTTTGAAATAAAATTTTGGTATGTTTTAGCTTACCTCAAGGGCATCCAAGATGTAGGTGTCTTTTTTTCCGCAGCAGTTTCAATTTTGATATTTTTAGGTCAAACCGTTCTTGTCTGTCAGTCATTTCATGCAGGTCTATGGTCACGGTCTCAAAGAGCATGCACAAAGTCCAAATTAAAACAATTCCCCATTGTCCAAATTAAACAATTCCCCATCGTAAGTACACATTGATGGCCTAAGACACGAAACGAGCGGTTTGTGTGAGAAAACGAACAGTATTTATATCGTTGTTATCTCTTATAACACAGCCGCGTCCAAATGATCTGAGGGCGCGGGCGGGTATAGCAATATACACTAGACGTCGCCTTGGCTACGGTTTCGTTCCAATGAACTGCAGTAGCGAAGGCGACATCTAGTGTATATATCTATACCCGCTGTGTTCAAGAGATAACAATGATATAATAAATATACTGTTCGTTTTCTCACACAAACCGCTCGTTTTGTGTCTTAGGCTGTCAGTGTGTACTTATGATGGGGAATTGTTTTAATTTGGACTTTGTGCATGCTCTTTGAGACAGTGACCATAGAAAAATTGAAACTACTGCGGAAAAAAAGACACCTACATCTTGGATGCCCTTGAGGTAAGCTAAAACATACCAAAATTTTACTTCAAAGTGAACTATCCCTTTAAAGGCCGAAACAATGCTTGGTTTTCTCTGGATTTAGCAAATATCCTCCATGATCGCAATGTGGCATGGGCAAAAAGCCAGAAAATCTAATGAGAACTCTGACTGGCTGGTTTTCAGGCAGCTGCGCAATGCATGTACTCTCAAAATTAGAAAAGCCAAAGCTGATCATTTTCTTTCTCAAACCACTCATAACCTGAATAACCCATAAAAATTTTGGAAAACTATCAAATCATTATCAGAAAACAGTAAAGGTCAGGAGCTTCCTTCAAGCGTTGTGATAGACTCTAAAACAATTACTGACAAAACCAAAATTCTTGATTGTTTCAATGAACATTTCATAGCCTCAGGATTTTGATTTGAGTCACTAAATACTCAACATAAGTGTTCCCCTATAGTGGAGACTGTTGGTTCCGAATCTTCTACTCAGTGTTTTAGTTTTAGTCCTATTACAGTTTGTTATAAACATGAGCCTCGTCTGAAACGCAAAGGGGGTGGTGTTGCTGTAATTTATGGTAATAGTTTCAAAACCACTAAGAAATCAAGTTTTAAATATAATTCTTTTGAAGCATTGGTGCTTAATGTAAAAATATATAGTGTAAACGATAAATCACGTTTGAGATTTGTGCTGGCTACTGTATACAGGCCACCAGGGCACCATACAGACTTTATCAAAGAATTTGCGGACTTTCTATCAGAATTAATATTGACTGCAGATAAAGTACTAATTGTTGGTGATTTTAATATACACATCGATAATGAAAAAGATGCATTGGGATTGGCATTTAAAGACATTGTAAATTCAATTGGAGTTAGACAACACGTGTCAGGACCTACTCATCGTCGTAATCATACTCTAGATCTAATATTATCACATGGAATAGATGTTGATGCCGTTGAAATTCTGCAGCAGAGCGATGACATCTCAGATCATTATCTAGTCTTGTGTAATTTGCATTTAGCCAAGGCTGCAAAGCTAACTCCGTGTTTCAAATATGTTAGACCAATCACTTCTGCCACTAAAGATTGCTTTATTAATAATCTTCCTGATCAGTTTCACCATCTCAGCATCCCAGATAGCTTAGAAGAACTTGATATTACAACAGAAACGTTTAACTCTCTCTTTTCCAGCACTTTAGACACAGTTGCTCCGTTGCGCTTAAAGAAGATTAAAGAAAATAGTCCAACGCCGTGGTACAACGAGCACACTCAGGCCCTTAAGAGAGCAGCCAGAACAATGGAGCGCAACTGGAAGAAAACAAAACTAGAGGTATTTCGCATTTCATGGAAGGAGAGCTCGATTGCTTACAGAGAGGCTTTAAAAGCTGCTAGATCTGCTTATTTTTCAACCCTATTAGAAGAAAATAAACATAATCCTAGGTATTTATTTGAAACGGTGGCTAAACTAACGAAAAATAAAGCGTCAAGCCCAGAAGTTTCCAAGCAACACAGCAGTAATGATTTTATGAACTTCTTCACTTATAAGATTGATAATATCAGGGACAAAATTATAACTATGCAACCATCTACTACAGTATCGCATCAGGCAGTGCATTGTAGTCTCCCTGAGGAAAAATTTGATTCATTCGTTGCTATCGGAGAGGAAGAATTTACTAAACTCGTTAAATCATCTAAATCGACAACATGTATGTTAGACCCGATACCGACTAAGCTACTGAAAGAGATGCTTCCAGAGGTCCTAGATCCTCTTCTTAATATCATTAATTTGTCTTTGTCCCTAGGATACGTACCAAAAAACTTTAAGCTGGCTATGATTAAACCGCTTGTTAAAAAAACGCAACTTGATCCTTCAGAATTAGTCAATTACAGGCCGATCTCGAATCTACCTTTTCTGACAAAGATATTAGAAAAGGCAGTATCCTCACAACTGTGTTCCTTTCTTGAAAGAAATGATATCTGCGAGGATTTCCAGTCCGAATTCAGACCGTACCATAGTACCGAGACAGCTCTCGTTAGAGTCACAAATGATTTGCTCTTATCATCCGATCGTGGTTGTATCTCACTATTAGTGTTACTCGATCTGCTGCATTTGACACCATTGACCACAAAGTTCTTTTAAATAGATTAGAACATTATGTTGGCATTACGGGAAATGCACTAGCATGGTTTAAATCATACTTATCTGACCGTTATCAGTTTGTAGCAGTAAATGATGAGATGTCTCATCGATCACAAGTTCAGTATGGCGTACCACAAGGCTCAGTACTAGGACCGCTGCTGTTCACTCTGTTCATGCTACCATTAGGAGATATCATTAGGAAACATGGAATTAGCTTTCACTGTTATGCTGACGATACTCAGCTGTATATTTCTTCAAAACCTAACGAAACTTATCAATTCACAAAATTAACGGAATGCATAGCGGATATAAAAAATTGGATGACTCGTAATTTCCTACTTCTTAACTCTGAAAAAACAGAGTTTCTAATTATTGGACAAAAAACTTCCTCACGTAATAACCTAGAATACTGTCTAACACTCGATGGCTGCTCTGTTAAGTCTTCGTCGTCGGTTAGGAACCTGGGTGTGCTCTTTGATACCAATCTTTCATTTGAAAGTCACGTGTCTAGTATCTGTAAAACTGCATTTGTCCATCTTAAAAATATATCTAAATTACGCCATATGCTCTCATTGACAAATGCGGAACAATTAGTTAATGCGTTCATGACCTCAAGGCTAGATTATTGTAATGCTCTACTGGGTGGTTGCCCTGCACGCTTAACAAACAAACTACAGCTGGTTCAAAATGCAGCAGCTCGAGTTCTTACCAGAACCAGGAAGTATGACCATATTAGCCCAGTTCTGTCAAAACTGCACTGGCTCCCTATTAAACATCGCATCAATTTTAAAATATTGCTGATTACTTACAAAGCACTAAATGGTTTAGCTCCGCAGTACTTGAGCGAGCTCTTAACGCATTATAGTCCTTCACGTCTATTGCAATCTCAAAATTCCAGTTAATAATACCTAGAATATCAAAATCGACTGCTGGCGGTAGATCCTTTTCCTATTTAGCACCAAAACTCTGGAACAGTCTTCCTACCATTGTCCGGGAAGCAGACACACTCTGTCAGCTCAAAGCTAGACTAAAAACACATCTCTTTGACCTAGCATTCACATAACACATTATAGACTTCTATAATTTAATGTTAGGCTGCATAGATTAGGTCAGCCGGAACCGGGAACACTTCCCATAACTCCTGATGTACTCGTTACATCATGAGAAGAATGGCATCTACGCTAATTTTAGTGTCTGTGTTTATCCCGAGGTTTTCCTGCAGCCTGCCGGATCCAGGCCGTATCCAGATCTGACGAAGGACCTTCGCCTGGACCGATGACAACGCAGTGCTGAAGTGCCAACTAGTCTCTGCCTATGGAGGATCCCTCTACCATTATACAGATAAGGCGTTGTCGGGAAAATTTGTTTCGCGTTCCTACCCCAAAGCAACAAAATAAAATAAAATTCTTTATCAAAATTTATAAGGAAAGACAAGTACTTTGTTTAGGCTTGGCTTGTAGGGAATTCCAAACCTGCGTATTTTCAAATGCACATAACTATAGAACCCATTCTAAATGCGCATGTGAACGCCATCAGCGTTTCTCACAGGTTCGCGTTTAAAGTCTGTGTAGAGGGAATGGTGTCGTCTTAGCGGCCCCTAATTTAATAACAAATGATCGTCGCGACGGAAGCAAATCAATCAAAACTAACTTTAGATGGAAAATAACTTAACTCTGCTATAAAGCCAAAACAATCTCTGTTACCTTAAATTATACGCTTATCTCTGTAAAGCTGCTTTGAAACAATCTACGTTGTTAAAAGCGCTATATAAATGAAGATGACTTGACTTGACTTGACAGTTTCAGACATAGATAAAGCCCTCAAACATTTGGACACAACAAAATCTGCAGGCCCTGACAAATTGGATCCTTACTTTTTAAAGTTAGCAGCTAATTTTATTTCCATGCCTTTAACTAATATTTTTAATCGGTGCTTGAACACAAATGTCATTCCGTCCATCTGGAAATCCGCTTTTGTGGTTCCCCTGTTAAAAGGTGGTGACCCTGCTATATTAAATAACTATAGACCAATCTCTAAATTGTCTGTCCTGGCCAAGGTTTTAGAGTCTCTTGTCAGTGATCAATGAAAGACTTTTTTAAACAGTAAAAATGTTCTATCTGACTTTCAATCCGGTTTTAGAAAAAGGCATAGTACAACATCTGCAGCTCTTAAGGTTTTAAATGACTTAATTGAATCCATAGACAAGAAGCAGCATTGTGCAGCCCTTTTTATTGACCTTCCTAAGGCTTTTGATACAGTGGACCACACATACCCCTTTTCCACCAACAAGAACCAGGTGCTGGTTCGGAGCTAGAGCTAGTGCCGGTTCGGAGTTGGTTCGACTGACGAGCCTCCAAAGAACCGGTTTGCTTTTCCACAGGCTAAAAGAGCCAACGCAGAGCCAGGTCTTACGTCACAGCTACGTCTCATCTTTCTCAGCAACGTTAGCGCGGCGGCGCCAAACACAAACACATCATCAACAATGGCGCACGTTGCTTTGCTATTGATGTTCATGGCTTTGCGGACCTACATCGGCATCCAAACACGGCGGATCCAACGTGCTCGCGCCATTATTTGTAAAGATGGAGATTACAAGCGAGAGTAACGGCATGTACATAACATTTATTTTTAACAATAAGATGCCGACTTTAGCCTTAGATTTATATTTTAGATCGCGTCCATCGTGTTTAGCTGCTGTTAGCTCGATTAGCTGCTATTTGAAAATGGCGGTCACAAGTTTCTCTTCAGTCTTGTTGGTCACGGTAACCCCGCCCCCAGCCTCTGACGCAAGCGGTTCTTTCTTGGCTCCGTTCTAGACCCTGCAATGATTTGGTGCTACTTAAGAACCAGTTTTACTGGTTCGGAGCTGGTGCTTTGGCGGTGGAAAAACAAAGAACCGATTTGAAACTAGGCTCTGGCTCTGAACCAGCACCAGCTCTGCCTTGGTGGAAAAGGGGTAACAGTGCTTAAGCACAGACTGTGGAGGGCTGGACTTTCTGAACAAACTGTAAGTTGGTTTGTTAATTACCTTACAGACAGAACTCAGTGTGTGCAGGCGGAGGGAAACACCTCTAGCTATCTCAAAATAACAAAAGGTGTGCCACAGGGATCAGTGCTGGGTCCACTGCTTTTCACCCTATATATAAATGACATAAATCATAACATATTGAAAGGAAATTTTCATTTTATGCAGATGACACTGTACTGTATTGCTCAGCACCTACAGCAGTCCAGGCCCTCTCCCAATTACAATTTGATTTTAATATGCTTCAACAGAACATTTATGATCTGAAACTTGTTTTAAATGCTGAAAAAACAAAAGTAATGCTTTTTTTCAAATTCAAAATCCAAATTAAATCTGCCTTCAATCATCACTTCTCAGGGTAAGAAGATTGAATGTGTTTCTAAATACAGATATCTCGGTATTTTAATAGATGAATCTCTTTCTTTTACTTCTCATATTCAGCAGCTGGCAAAAAGATTCAAACTTAAACTAGGGTTTTATTTTAGAATCAAATCCGGTCTCTCATTCGAATCTAAAAAGAGGTTAGTTGCTGGTACTTTTATGTCTATTATTGACTATGGTGATGTTTTATATATGCATGCTTCATCTCAAAGTCTACATGCACTGGACACTATATACCATGGAGCTTTGAGGTTCATCACTGGTCTTAAAGTCCTCACTCACCACTGTGAACTGTATGAACGTGTTGGATGGTCTTCTCTGTCAACACGGAGACTTCAACACTGGTATGTTTTTATATACAAGGCTATTTTAGGTCTTCTTCCATCCTACCTTCTGACCTACATCGGTGTAAAAAATATTGGGACTTACAATCTTCGGTCCCAGGATCTTGTTCTTCTGTCTGTACCAAATGTTAGAACTGAGCTGGGGAAAAAGGCGTTTAACTTTGCTGCTCCGCTCTGCATGGAACAAGTTACAGAAAAATTTGAAACTTAATAAGCTTGTCTCATTGGTTACTTTTAAGAGGATATTAACTGACTTGGAAGCAGCCACATCTGGCTGTAGTTGTTCTGCATGATATGCTAAGGATTTGTGGTTGTTGTATCTGCTATTTTAGTTGTTTTATGTTATTGTGTATTCTGTGTTGTATGTTTGGTTGTACTGCTGCCTATCTTGGCCAGGACACTCTTGAAAAAGAGATTTTTAATCTCAACGAGTACTTTCCTGGTTAAATAAAGGTTAATAAAAAAAAAAAAAAATTAATGAATACTTTATATATACAAAAATTAAAATCAGCAATAAAAATGCAAATCAATTATTGTATGATAATTACCATTAATAATTTAATTTACATAATTTAATTTAAATTTAATTCACATTAATTATTAAAGTATAATAATTAATGTATCATATATTAAACATAAAAATTTACAATAAAAAATGAATGATGTATAATAATTACCATTAACATGAACATGAATAAATTATGTAATAAATAATGTAAATCATATATAGGCCTACAATTATTAAAATAATAAAAAATAAACAAATATAAAAGTCATATCTTAAAAAAATCATGAAAATGTAAAAAAAAAGAATGATGTATAATAATTAACATTAATATGAACATGAATAAATTATGTAATAATTAATGTAAATCATATATAGGCCTACAAACATTAAAATAATAAAGATTAAACACAATTAAAAGTCGTTTTTAATACAAAAATCATGAAATTTTATTATTTATGTCCTAATAAGGAAAATAGCAGAAAATTTGGCCTCTTCCAGCACCCATACCGTAAGTACACAATCAGACGCGCATACTAAAAAAAAAATGTGCGGCTGGCTTGACTGTGTATTTTCAACGCGCGGCCCACTTGACCGCATCTAGCAACAGTTCAACTGCAATGTGACATTTATGCAACAATAACAAACTAATATGTAAGAATTTCTTACCTTACATCTTTCTTGTCTTCAAATCGCGTTCTTCTTCTTCTGATGTAAATCCAATGTAAGCTCAGGCGTGTCTTTCAAACTCGACGAAAAGTGAAGTGAAGTGTTTTGGTGTTTTGTTGTTGAGGTAATGAGCGCGTTCGCGTTCCATGTGGAGATTTGCATGTGAATCTCTTTTGCGCGAGTGGGCGTGGCCAAATTAAATATAATGAGCAAGCGTTTGAGAAGCTGGACATCTTGTTGGTTTTATACAAATTAGAGAATATTTGTTTTCGTTTTGATTCCGATCGTTTTAAAAGTACACACTTAAATGTTTATAAAGGTGTAAGGCTCATAAATGTGTGACAAGTATTCGCTGAGTTTATTTTCAGTTTATAGACGTGCTCAAGAAAAAAAAGTTCACCGCGACGGAGAGGCAGAACGCACACCCTGTTTATTTTCTTTATTTTACAAAAGCACAATGTTTTGATTTGATTGTAAGTGGACACATACAAAAGTAGACATATCACAGATTCTTTTTTTATATTTCTTTTTTCTGTATGACCATAAATGACGTTTATTTAAGTTTATAGTGCTACAATGTGGAGAAAATCCAGCAAATATAATATTTGCCGACCTCAGAGGGTTAATAAATGTCATTTTGATGTTTAAAAGTGTCTAGGTTTTGACATAAATGCAAATATAAATGTAATTTTACAAAATATTATTGATTTTCAAATACTGCTGTATTGAATGAACAGCTTTTAGCAAACTCTATTGCTATACTGAGATGAGGAATATATACTGTATGTGTTTTGTCAAAAATAAAGTCATCAACTAACTAATTAATCCTTTACTTTGAAATACGTATGATAAAATGTACTAGACATGTTTACCTTGTGTAATAGCAATTTTCAAATCTTAATAAAAACAGCATCAAAAGGTGTAAGAAACTTTCAAGAGGCAAAATTGTAATAATGAGAAAAGGGTTTATTCTTTGAGGATTCTTTTCACAACCGCAGCCACCCAGCTGTGAAACAGAATGCCTATAGACTCAATAAAACATAGACATTTTATACAGGTTTCTGACATTCTTGACTCCTCCTTTCCCAGTTTCTGTAAATTTCCTTAAAGACATCTTATATCTCAAGCTGGTATGGACTGGTTTCTACCCCCCCTGGGCAGGTCACGCTGTTCTTTGTCCCTGAGAAGCCAAAAGGCCTTCATTTACGATCTAAATGACCTCCTGCTTCCCTCAGGAGGGGGCCTGGGACCCTACTTTATTACTATACGACACCCTGTATTCCTTGACTAAAACTCTTTCTCGTGCCCCAGGTGTCTACTATCTTCCTGGCCCATCTGGTGTTATTATGTTTGTTCTTTCATGTCCCTTCAGCTGTTAGAAACCCTCACAGAAACACATGACTAAATGAAATTATCAGTTTGGAAACGATGAATATAAGTAATACAGAATTTTTTCCATAACACTTGGATATTATACAATTTGCAAGCACAATTTGTAAAAAAACAAAAAAACAAAAATGCAATGCTTCCAACTGTGAACCAATTTGGTAGTGTGTGTATATATATATATGGGTGGGAGACATGACATGCAATTTTACCCGTCCATGATGTCATAACCTACTAAAAATGGGTTTTTGTTAAAAATATATATCTTCATGTTGTTCCTCTGACAAGATATTATTACAGCATACCATAGCTGTAGTTGGTGTATAAAGACCACTACTTCAAATTTTTATCTAAACATCAAAATTGTCATGTGGTGTGACTGTCCGGGATATGTGTGACCTTACTAATATGACAATATATATCAGCAAAGTATAAATAATTGATTGATTTACAGTTTAAGTAACAGAATTAGGCCATTTCAACAGACACAGAAAGTGTTGATGTCTGTGGATGATTTTAAAGCAAGTTCTGGCCAAATACATTTTGTCCGTAACATTGGCGTCATATGTGTGACACTGCAATCTATATTTTGAACAGGCAATAATTTGGACATCATTATGATGAAGAGGTCCACACTCAACCAGGAAGTTGCAGTGTCATCTCTGGAGTGGTTTGCAAGGTCAAGAGTTTAGTTCTGGCTTTTTAATTTTTAATTAAAAAGCTCTGTGTCTGATATGCTCACTAGTGGTCAATGTTTTGTGTCTTATGGTGTGACATTATTTATATAAAAATGAAACACTTTTATACAAATTTTACTTATTAATTCTTAAAAAGCATTCCTGCCATGTGGCAATTTACATGCTAAGTATAAGCTAGCTGTTTTTAGTTAACCAAGAGATTAGCTTAACTGAACAAAACGTCATATGGTGTGACTGCTTTTCTAAGTCACACCATATTCATTCATTCATTCATTCATTATTTATTTATAGAGCACATTTAAAAACAACCCATGGTTGACCAAAGTGCTGAACAGGACAAGATAATCAATACAATTAGTAAATACTATACAATACATAATACAATATACAATGCTATATAATAAAATTACAAGAGCAGTCAATATGATTACAAGCATACTAAAATAAAAAACACATTAAAAATAATACATTTACAGGTTAAGAAAGTAGATTAAGAATCAGCATTAAGAAAGTATCTTTTAAGCTTTGATTTGAAAGTGGCAATTGACGACTCTGATCGAATTGATAATGGTAGGCTATTCCATAATTTGGGGCCTGCTATTTCAAAGGCTCGGTCACCTCGATGTTTCAGTCTCGATCGACGTACAGAGAGCAATCCAAGGTTACTAGACCTAAGTGACCTGGGTGGGTTGTGATAGTGTATGAGGTCCGATAGGTACCCCGGTGATAGGCCGTGTAATGATTTGAAAACAAAAATTAAAATTTTGAACTCTATTCTCTTTCTGACTGGTATCCAATTTAGAGAGGTTAGGATAGGCGTAATGTGATCGAACTTTCGACTACCAGTCAACAGCATGGCAGCAGCATTTTGTACTAATTGAAGGCGCCCTATTGATGATTTGTTAGCTCCGAAATGAAGTGAGTTGCAATATTCTAGTCGTGAAGTGATAAACGCATGAATGACTATTTCGAAGTTCTTAGAGGAGAGAAAAGATTTTACTTTTGCAAGACGCCGTAAGTGAAAGAAACAGGATTTAACAACAGAGTTAATTTGTTGATCAAACTTAAGGCCTGAATCGAATAAGAAACCTAGATTTTTTGCTGATGAAGTAACATGAGGATTTAACTCATCAAGATCTAAAGTACCGGAGTCATAGCGATCATAAATTTGTCACACAATATTACATACACCTTTTAATGATAAATAAATAACTATTCAAAACATATTCAATGATAATAGTGAATGTTTAATAGTGAACATTAAATTACCTATACAATTAATGTATTTCTTTTAAATTTTATACTTAATTTAATGTTCTTGAAGTGAGATGGTGTTTGATTTACTCATATTTATGAGTTTCTTATAATTTTAAAAGTTTTTGATTAATGTTTTGATTAATGTTAACTGAATTGAATTAATTAAATGTTGAATGCAAATAAAATACAGTTTTTTGTATTGACAAATTGTGGAGTGGTGCAGTTCATCATATAGCGTGACACTATATCATTTGGTGTGACATTCAGAATTGTGCCAGTAAAAATACTCTCTTAATTATAAATCATAAAAAAGTCAACGGAACACAAGAGAAATAGTATCAGCAAGAGTCACAAGCATTTTCATAGATTTATAACCGGGTTTAACATAATTAATCTAAAATATCTGGAAAGGTTGAGGAGAGATGACTTACTTTGCATGATGATTTAGAAAAACAATACAAATATCTAATGAATCTGCACAAAATAAATGTTAAATCTTAATATAGTAATGAAAACAATTTATGTTGAAGTTACTTACTTGGGAGAGTATATCCCATTTTCATTTTATATAGAATAACTTTTATGTCACACCATATGACAATTTTAGGCACGAATACAACAAATTGGTGAATAAATCCAATTTAAAATACAAAATCTTAAAGACCACATATATTGTGGGAAATGCAAGAGTCAGTACAACACAACTCAATATTTTTTATGCCTAATATTTGAAGTAAAAAATAAATACTTTTTTCAGGCTTATATGTCTCCCACCCATATATATATATATATACACTGCTCAAAAAAATAAAGGGAACACTTTTTAATCAGAGAATAGCATCAAGTCAGTTAAACTCCTGGGATATTGATCTGGTCAGTTAAGTAACAGAGGGGGTTGGTAATCAGTTTCAGCTGCTTTAGTGTTAATGAAATTAACAACAGGTGCACTAGATGGGCAACAGTGAGACAACCCCCAAAACAGGAATGGTTTTACAGGTGGAGGCCACTGACATTTTTTCCCTAATCATCTTTTCAGACTGTTTTTCACCAGTTTTGCATTTGGCTAGGGTCAGTGTCACTACTGGTAGCATGAGGCGATACCTGGACCCTACAGAGGTTGCGCAGGCAGTCCAGCTCCTTCAGGATGGCTCATCAATACGTGCCATTGCCAGAAGGTTTGCTGTGTCTCCCAGCACAGTCTCAAGAGCATGGAGGAGATTCCAGGAAGACAGACAGCTACTCTAGGAGAGCTGGACAGGGCCGTAGAAGGTCCTTAACCCATCAGCAGGACCGGTATCTGCTCCTTTGTGCGAGGAGGAACATGATGAGCACTGCCAGAGCCCTACAAAATTACCTCCAGCAGGCCACTGGTGTGAATGTCTCTGACCAAACAATCAGAAACAGACTTCATGAGGGTGGCCTGAGGGCCCGACGTCCTCTAGTGGGCCCTGTGCTCACTGCCCAGCACCAGGGAGCTCGATTGGCATTTCCCATTGAACACCAGAATTGGCAGGTCCGCCACTGGTGCCCTGTGGTTTTCACAAATGAGAGCAGGTTCACCCTGAGCACGTGACAGACAGGAAAGGGTCTGGAGAAGCCGTGGAGAATGTTATGCTGCCTGTAACATCGTTCAGCATGACCGGTTTGGTGGTGGGTCAGTGATGGTCTGGGGAGGCATATCCATGGAGGGACGCACAGACCTCTGCAGGCTAGACAATGGCACCCTGACTGCCATTAGGTATTGGGATGAAATCCTTGGATCCATTGTCAGACCCTATGCTGGTGCAGTGGGTCCTGGGTTCCTCCTGGTACACAACAATGCCCGGCCTCATGTGGCGAGAGCATGCAGGCAGTTCCTGGAGGATGAAGGAATGATACCATTGAAGGGCCACCACGCTCACCTGACCTACATCCACTAGAACACCTCTGGGACATTGTGTTTCGGTCCATCTGACATCACCTGGTTGCACCTCAGACTGTCCAGGAGCTCAGTGATGCGCTGGTCCAGATCTGGGAGGAAATACCCCAGGACACCATCCGTCGTCTCAGTAGGAGCATGTCCCGACGTTGTCAGGCATGCATACAAGCACGTGGGGGCCATACAAACTACTGAAAACCATTTTGAGTTGCTGCAATGAAATTTCAGCAAAATTGACAAGCCTGCTGCATCATTTTTTCACTTAGATTTCCGGGGTGTCTTTGAATTCAATCCTCTGTAGGTTGATTATTTTCATTTCCATCAAACGATGTGGCCTCTTTTCATTCATAACACATTACCCAGTCCATATTAGTATAGATATCCAGCATGATATTTTTCCCCATTGAGATCTGATGTGTTTTCAAAGTGTTCCTTTAATTTTTTTGAGCAGTGTATATATATGTGTGTGTGTGTGTGTGTGTGTGTGTATGTATGCATATATATATATATATATATATATGTGTGTGTGTGTGTGTGTGTGTATATATACACACCTGAATGAATGGCTCATTAAGTATGCAGGGGCATTGTCTCATCAGGTGTGAACTACTAAATATGCATGATCGTTTACGCCCCATCCGTATATTGCCTTTCCAAACTAAAAGTGTTTCACAAAACTTAAATCAATGTATCGTTTTATGTGAATGATTAGGCAGGATGATTTTCACATCATTTTGAAGAAAAAACTCTAGGCGACGACATCCATTAGCCAGAAGTCTTATTGACACATATTTAGTATGTGTTTTGTGGCCTTATTTCAGAAACTTTCGTTTTTAATTTTTTTCAATAACCATGCATAAACATTATTCTCTCAAAAATGAAAACATGTACATACATGTGGCTCACATATTATGGTAGTCCTGTTTGTGCTAAATAGTGTAATTTTTTTTGCCATTGATATGTTTATAAGCAACTGAAAAAAGCACAAATGTCAGGGCATGTCAGAACATCTCAAGGACCCCAAAAACACCCCAGACCCCAGAGGGTTAAGGGCTCAGCCATGACAATACAAGTCCTTAAAAACAGTCTCTTTCCAGTTCAACCGGTTGGCGAGAGCACAGAACTGTTCAGTGTAGACCTCGATAGTACATGCACCTTGACGTAGAAACAGAATTTCCCCTGCAATTTTCAATCAAACAAACAAATCCAGAGGGTGAGACAGGAACGCGAAAACCAGGACACAGGCAGATATAAAAAAAAATTAGGAACATGGAAAACAGAGGAAAACGATGCAGTGTAAACAACTAACAAGACTTTGCCGGGAATGAATGTGAAAACCAGGCTAATATATGGGGTGAATAAACAAGATAGTGACATACAGGTGGATACAATGAGTGCTGATGAGTCCAGGCAGAGAATTATGGGAGATGTAGTTTGTGAGGGAATGACAAAAGTCTGATGTGAAGTGCCCTCTGGTGGCTCTCATGGGCACTCCAACTGGTGACCGTTACAAGAACTGTTTAGAGCTTTGCAAAAAGTTTGTTTTTCAGTTTCAAATTGAGCGTTAAGTGTATAATGTGCTTGCAGTTTTGCAGACTTGGTCTGAACATTAGGTACATGAGTGAATGGCCACTGAGTTCGCCTCAAGTTCCACTTTTAGGGCCCTATCTTACACCCGGCACAATGCAGCACCAAGAGCGATGCAAGTGTTTTTTGCTAGTTTCAGTCCGACACAGTTATCATTTTCACGTCCTGCGCCACATTGTTTAAATAGCAAATGCATTGAAGCCCATTTGTGCGCCCATGGGCGTGTTGGTGGTCTGAAAACGAGGGGTGTTCTGGCGCATTGGTGGCACGTTGCTATTTTGAGGCAACAGAAATAGACTGTGCCATTGACCAACTGAAACCTGGTCTAAAGTCAATGGCGCAATATATTTTTTTTATTTAATGAGCGCGTTAGTGATGTGCGCTAGGGCTGTGCGATATTGAAGAAAAATGCGATATGCGATAACTCATTAAATAATGCGATATTCGATATGCGATACGATAATGCTTAAAGTGTGTAAAATGAACTTAAATTATCTTTCAAATGTATTTAAAATTATATAACCTACATGTGTTTCACATTCTTTTTATGACAAGAAAACATCCTTATAACTTCTGAAAGTGAACATCAGTGTTTTACTGTAGCGTAAGAAGTGTTATTTTTAACATCAGTGTAAACCACAGGGTTTCAGGTTATCCTACATTAGGTTTATTTAATAAAAGATACTGAATCATAAAATGTAAAAATAAAACATTGCTTAGTTTTCACTGTATGAATGAAATATATCCTGATACTTATTAAAGCTACAAAACTTTGTCTTTTGTTCATGACCCCAATTATTGCAAGCTGTTGCGATATGCATATCGTGATATATACATTTGCGATATTCCGATAATTTCGATATATTGTGAAGCCCTAATGTGCGCCTATAGGCGGGTCAACAACATGCGTACACTCTTCTTATTACAACACAGGGACGCACAGCAGCACACAAACATGCCAAATATTTAAAATAAAAGGAGGATTATTATTGTGTACATAAAGATATGGTGGAATCCGCTTTGTCCCATAGATGTTCTGCTTGCGCACTTTTACCTCGTGCACAAGCAGATCCGTTTTCGCTCTGGAGACGCGTTCGGTCTTTCTACTATCTAATTCCGTCATGTAAATAGCGAATCTGCCATGGCGTGAACGCAACTGGCATTTAAAGGGGATGGGTGATGAGACTCTGATTGGTTTAACGCACGTAAATCCAAAAACACACCCATTAATTTTCGAATAGGGACGACCCTTTTAGACTATGCGCCTGGCACGCCGACCATTTTTCCTGTTGTTAAAGTAGCAAAAGTGGATTCAGACACGCACTAAGTGAACTTGCGCTGTGCACTTTAGACCATGTGCTTAGATCGTTAAAATAGGGCCCTTAGTGTGTACGCAATTTGAAAAAACTATAATCATAGAAGCAATCAAACCAACAATATGGCAATAATATGCATGTATGCATACATGTATACACTGTATATACATTATGCATGCACAATTAATAAATGTTACAGCTATTTAACTGAAGTGACTTGAGCTGAATATTGACACTATTGGCTTGTTGGCTATGCTGCTTGGCCATTGTTACCATTGTGAAGCTGCTATGAAACAATCTATATTGTAGCTTGTATGTATTTTCCATATATATATTAACTTAACACTTAACAGCAAAGCATAGTCTATATATTGTTCTAGAAGCAGTTCATTCTGTCCTCTAGGCATTTATATTTATATAGCACTTTTTTACAATAGAGATTGTATCAAAGCAGCTTCACAGTGATAACATGAAAATAATACAGCAAAGTTTGTTTCTAGAAAAAAATTGCATCATCTTCCACCTTAGGTAAGGCAGATCAATAATATTGTTGAATATTAAATGTCTCCAACTAAGCAAGCCAAAAGCCAAGGCAACAGTGGCAAGGAACCAAAACTCCTTCAGGTGACAGAATGGAGAAAAAAAACCTTGGGAGAACCCAGGCTCAGTCAGGGGCCAGTTCTCCTCTGGCCAGCGCGTGAACAGTGTATGATTATGATTCGGGCAACATTACAGGTCAGAAGTCAGATTGGATCAGAACATTCACAATATGTATCCAGTTTCATCTGGTTGGAGGTTGGAGTCATCATGTTTCCAGCTTACCTAATCTATGCAGCCTAATAATCATTTAACTGATTTGAATAATAGAAATGTAAAGTTCTATGTAAATGCCAGGAAAAAGAAATTTAGAGGTTTTTAGTCTAGATTTGAACTGACAGAGTGTGTCTGCTTCCCGGACAATGGTAGGAAGACTGTTCCAGAGTTTTGGTGCTAAATAGGAGAAGGATCTACCGCCAGCAGTCGATTTTGATATTCTAGGTATTATCAACTGGAATTTTGAGATCGCAGTAGACGCGAAGGACTATAATGCGTTAAGAGCTCGCTCAAGTACTGCGGAGCTAAACCATTTAGTGCTTTGTAAGTAATCAGCAATATTTTAAAATGTATACGATATTCAATAGGGAGCCAATGCAGTGTTGACAGAATGGGGCTAATATGGTCATATTTCCTGGTTCTGGTAAGAACTCGAGCTGCTGCGTTTTGGACCAACTGGACTTTGTTTACTAAGCGTGCAGGGCAACCACCCATAATAGCATTACAATAATCTAGCCTTGAGCTCATGAACGCATGAACTAACTGTTCCGCATTTTTCATTCACACGCACTAAAGAAGCTATTTTGGAGGATGCCAGTAAGAAAAACAGTTTCACTTCCTGTTTAATTGTTGGTCCAATGGGAACTGAAACAGTTGTTACCAGCATATTTTTTAGATTCCAAGAAACATTTTAGAAAAATGTAAAACTCTCTTGTGTCTTTTGCTTGTTCAGTGTGCAGTGGAGTCACAGTAGTTTGTCATATGTACATGTATACACTGCATATACATTATGTATTCACAATTAATGAATGTTACAGCTATTTAACTGAACTGAATCAACACTGAAGTGACTTGAGCTGAATATTGACACTATTGGCTTGTTGGCCATGCTGTCATTGTGAAGCTGCTGTGAAACAATCTATATTGTTATATTGTAGCTTGTATGTATTTTCCATATATATATATATATATATATATATATATATATTAACTTAACACTTAACAGCAAAGCATAGTCTATATATTGTTCTAGAAGCAGTTCATTCTGTCCTCTAGGCATTAGCAATCTTAACCCTCTGCCCTTACGAAAATTAACCATTTTTAAAAACCATGGTTTTACTACAGTTATATTGCAGTAATGCTAGTTAAACCATAGTAACCATGACTGTAGTTTTCTCCAAAAACCACGGTTACTACAGTCATGGTTATGGTTTTACTGTAGTATTACCAGTGTAGCCATGGTTTTACAAAATTCTTGAATTACATTTAAGCCATTTACTTACAACAAACATCTACAAAATAACAACAGAAAGAAGTTACCATTCTATGATATAGACTTTATTACAGAAATTACATAATCTGAAAACATATAGACTTGCATTTGTTTTCACATGTGACATAAAACAATAAACTACAAAGTTATACAAAATTATTGGTGATAAAGTGCAATGGTTAAATTCAGTTGCTAATTTACAAATGAAAAAATAGCAATTTGTTCCACTGTAATAATGATTTATATACAAATATAACACAAATAAACATGACTTAGAGCACCTTTAAATACACAGCATCTACCTCCTCTAAAAATGTCTATAGCATGTAAACACGTGTTCAACACAAGCATGTTTGCAATTTATACTGTACATACATTAACAAGATGACATTACTTAATTACTTCATTACTTAAACATTACTAAAAGTTTAATGGAAAATTCTTACATATACTACTAAACAAATTCAGAAGAAATTAGCAGTTCTTTGAAGAATGTTTAAAATGATATCCACTCACAAGAGATGAAGACATGGAGTCTCCTCAAGAGATGAAGACATGGAGTCTCCTCAAGAGATGAAGACATGGAGTCTCCTCAAGAGATGAAGACATGGAGTCTCCTCAAGGGGGATGAACAAGAGATGAAGACATGGAGTCTCCTCAAGGGGGATGAACAAGAGATGAAGACATGGAGTCTCCTCAAGAGATGAAGACATGGAGTCTCCTCAAGAGATGAAGACATGGAGTCTCCTCAAGAGATGAAGACATGGAGTCTCCTCAAGAGATGAAGACATGGAGTCTCCTCAAGGGGGATGAAAACTCTAGGTGAAGAAGTTTTTGTTCAATAACATGTGATGCAGCATCCATGCCAGTCGTTGTCAGTATGAAGTCTGTCACATAGGCCAGTAGGTTACAGTCCAGCTTTGGTTTGGTTCTGTCTTGACCTTCAGCCCAAATGGACACAGGAGCTAAAATGAGAAGAATACACACCACATTAACACACAGCTTACTGGAATACTCAACTGTACTATTGAGTAGCCGAGTAATAATGTCCAAGTGCAATAATGTCCATTCAGCCAGTGTTTTCATAAATAACCCATCAATTATTAGGGCTCCAAAAGCCAAGCAGAAAGAATGTACATTATATGATCAGCTGAGTGTATTTTCTTTTACTTATACTCTTGAAAGGTTAAACAGAACAAAAAGTACAAGTCTCATATATACATCATTTCACGAAAGAGAAAATGAGATGGAGAAAGTATTGGTTTGAGTAGAGACATCTGTAACCAACAAAGGGATAGAGCTCTAGACACTCAATTCAATCGTAATGCATGATAACAGATAATCAAGAAAGGTTTTTTCTCACCCAAAGCTATTGTATTGTTTCAACCTGGAAAACAGAAAAAAATATCTGTTACATTTCACTACATGGAAAGAACAAATCAGAACATTCTTCCAAATAGGGGTGGGCGATAGGCCAAAAATATCATATCACAATTTTTTTTCCAGGAAAATCACACGATTCACAAATTTATCACGATTCTTTTTTAAGTTGGTTCTACTATTTTGTGACTGAGCATTACAGCCAAACTAAACAAATGTCCATATTTTAAAAACAAAGCCTTAGGTAACAAAATATAAAATAAAAAAGAATGGCAGACAGGAGCGAAGATAAAAAAAATTGTCATTATTTTCTTTGTTATTAAATATTAACCCTCTGGGGACCAAGGTGTTTTTGGAGCCCTTGAGATGTTCTGACATGCCTTGAAATTTGTGCTTTTTTCAGTTATTTATAAACATGTTAATGGCAAAGGTGTAAATTCACTCTATATAGCACAAACAGGGCTACCAAAATATGCGGGCAACGTGTATGTAGATGTTTGTATTTTTAAGAGAATAATGTTTATGCGTGGTTATTGGAAAAAATAAAAATGAAAGTGGCTGAATTAAGACCACAAAACACATATTAAATATGTGTCCACAAGACTTTTGTCTAATTGATGTTGTACCTTTGAGTACTGGCTTCAAAATTATGTGAAAATAGTCTTGCTTTATCGTTCACAAAAAAAAATACATTGATTTAAATGGTGTAAAACAGGTTTTGCTTGGAAAGCCAATATGCGAGGGGGGCGTGAAGGAGTAGTTTACACCTGGGTTGTCCCACCCACTCTGCATAATGACTCTGCATAATTAGTCATTCATTCAGGTGTGACACTGACTGAGCCACAATGCAAGGACAATGTATTTAGAAGAATACTTATATTGACCATTTAAGATTTCGCTTACATCTATCTTGTAAATATGTTTAGCTATTTTATTAAAAATGTTACAATTACAACAATAATTACAATTCCAACAATATTTCAAGTGTACTCTTTCTTTGTAAAAAAAAAAAAAAGAAAGAAAAAAAAGATTATAGGCCTACATTTTATCATATGTAGGCCTATTCATTAGTTTGAATATAGCCAACATTGGAACATCTAACATCTTAGTCTATGACTTTATTTTTGACAAAAATAGTGTGACTAACGCCTGACTAACGTTGTTTTATTGAAATATCAGGGCATATAAATGTTAATTTACGTTGCTTATACAAATACATTTTATTTCAACATATTCCAGTCGATTTTTACTCATCTCAGTAGGCTATGGCAAAGCAGTTTATTCTTTCACACACAGACACGCGATTCATATTTAGGCTAAACAGTCTTTACAAATATGTACCCTTCATTCATCTCACAGAAAGGCGAGTCATATTATAGAAATGCGATTCATCTTTTTGCGGTTTATAGGCCTACACTAACGTTATTCCATAACGTTATTCCACACTTGAGAAAAGAAAACAGCCTACCTCACTCCTCAGCGCGATCTGCTGCTCATATCAGGAGATATTTCTCCTCATATCAGCACTGTGGAAACTTTTCTCCATAAAGGCTATAATGCCTCACTCGCGCTTTGTTTACAGCTGATGTGGGCGTTTCACAGACTGAAATGGTTCTCAGAATTTGCATTTGAATAGCGCGCGCTCTCCGGGGAGTGGTCAAATTACTGTGAATCATCTCGTAATGAGGTCGACTGGAGTCGCTCTCTTTGTATACAGATTACAGAAACTAAGAATATTTGTTTTTTATATAAATGACTTCATTTAAAAGATGCGACCTCAAGCTTTATGCCCGTGGGTCTGTTTGCCTGTTTGACTGAATTTTCGCGGAGTTATAGATCATTTTCGAACGCGTTTCAAACGGGAGTTTACTGACAGAGAGAAGGCAGAAATCGCATCATCTTCATTTTTCTTTATTTGTCAAAAAGCAAAACACTTTATTTTTATTGTGAGTATACAGAAAAAAAATTGAAACTGAACAGGATCGATTGATGTATTACACGAAAATGAAAGATCAAAATTAACAGAGCATTTAGTGTTTATTTTCATTGCTAAAAAAAAAAAACGAGCAAAACGCGCGGGCGCGTTTTTGGTCCCCAGAGGGTTAAGATCAAAGATACACATTACACATACACAACTTAATATACAAATTAAATAAACAGTGCTTTATGTTTTCAGCTACAGTAGGTGTATTTAACAGTAGCATTGAAGAAAGTAATTAAATGAACAAATATGAAAATAAAACAAAACATAGACTTCACTGTATAAATTATACATTTATACTTATTAAAGCTACTATTAAAAGTTATCAGTCAAGAGCAGTGAGTGATTTTCTCATTGCATTTTGTTGTTTTATTAGTTTGCGTTCAGTTTAGACATAACCGACTTTGTTTATGTAAACCTTGTGTGTATTTGACAGTATTAGCACAATAAGACTCGAAAGATAACTTAGTCCAGTATCCAGGCGCTGGTAGACAGGCTTTTAGTGCATGCGAGCTTCACGTGTAGGCGCTGAGAAACGCACACGTTAGAACAGCGCATCAGCAAATTATGAACTTTTGTGAACTGCAGTGTCCCGTTCCGCTGCGTTAACATTTTATGTGAATATACGTCGCGTTGTTCAGTATGTTTGGACAGAGGCGCCAGAACATCGTCATATCGCACACCCCTACTTCCAAAGTTCATGTTTTGTGTTCCACAGAGTAGATGACGACAGATATAAAATATTTTTTGGTAAGTTACTTATCCCTTTAATGTTTATCATATTTTGTTATACTGACATTTGTTAGACAACAATTAATTGGTTTGTAAATGTACTTACCACTAATACACTCGAATTGCCAATAGAACTCGCTTTCTTCCAGTCCAAGAATTCTTTTCCTCATGTTGGTATAGATTGGACAGAATTTTTTTGGCAAAAAAAAAAAAAAAAAAAAAAAAAAAAAGATCTGAGAAAAAATTGAGATATACAGTACATACCATATAATCATTATATGTTTATTAATGGTATTCACTATGACTTCACTATTTACCTGGCAAACAGCTGATGGTTTCACACTCTCTCGTCTGTTTTAAAGAAGATGATAAATAGAAATGACATTTTTGACAGTCACAAATTGTCCAATGTCATTAAATGTAATGCTTAAGACCTGTGCATGGATAGACAATTCTGTGTGGATGTCAAAATATATTAACAATACGGAACAAGATTTTAGATTCAAATTCAATTTGAATTGGTTATAGATCTGCCAGGTTCTCACAGCAGCCAATCACAGCGCACTCCCTCTCCCACTTCGGTTCACCTTCGTTCATCTTAGGAACACAAATGAAGATATTTTTAATGAAATTCTGAGGGCTTTCTGTCTCTCCATTGGGAGCAATGCAACTAACACATTCAAGGCCCAGAACAATAGGAAAGTCATCATTGAAGTAATCCATGTGACTCCAGTGGTTTAACCGATTTTATGAAGTGATGCCGGTGCTTTGCTTGTTTTTGCAAAAATAATAAAAATACTGACCTGCAATCCAGTAGGAGGAGCACAGCGACATATGCGAATTGTGTTGCCTCAATACCGGAAGTTGTTCCGTGAATGTGCTTTAGATAATATTATTTTGTAAATATAGAGGTAAATTATGCTGGGTTTTTTTTGCACAAAACAAAGCACTTGCATCGCTTCATTAAATTGAGGTTAAACCACTGGAGTCACATGGATTACCTCTGTTGTAGAGTGAGCTTTTGGTAGATTGACCTGTAGGGGGCAATCTAATGCAGTTTGACTTTGGCTTAAGAGTAGCAAAGAAGAACTTGTTAGTTAGACATGGATCACACCTGGCTGTTATCATGTGTACTGCTGGCTTTTGATGTCTCTGAAGTAAATGAACTTACTTGAATGGATTTGTCTCCTGCAAGTTATTACATTTTGGCGACGAGGATAAAAGCAAGAAAAGGAAATGCCTTGGAGTGAAGTGCTGGAAAGTGAAGAAGTTTAATCCATACAAGTTGGAGCTTTGGAAAAGAAGATGGCCAACATGGTAGGAACAGTCACACCATTTGACAGTCAATCTCAGTCTTGGGAAGAATATTGTGAAATCTTGCAGCATTTTTTTGTGGCCAATGAAATTACAGAAGCAGTCAAGCAAAGAGCCATATTGTTGAGCACTGTAGGAGGTCAAACATACAGTCTACTGAGGAATTTACTGAGCCCAGTTAAACCAGGAGCAAAGACATTTGATGAATTAGTGGATTTGCTTAAAGAGCATTTCAACCCAAAACCTAGTGAAATTGTACAGCGGTTTAAATTCAACTCAAGATCAAGAGAAGAGGGGGAAACTGTACTTGAGTATGTGGCAATTTTGAGGAAATTGGCTCATGATTGTAACTATGGAGAAAAATTGACAGAAATGCTTCGGGATAGACTGGTATGTGGCATAAATGATGACCGTATTCAACGTAGACTGTTGGCAGAAGTGGATTTAACCTTTGAAAAGGCTTTGAAAGTAGCTCAAGCCATGGAAATGGCCAATAAGGATGTGAGGGACTTGCAAGCTAAGCACTCAGAAACATCCACGTCAATGAGAGTGCATAAAATGGCAGTAAAGCAAGAAGAAAGTCAAAGCAGAGCATGTTACAGATGTGGAAGTTTGCAACATTTGGCCAATGAGTGCAGATTTGTTTCTGAGAAATGTCACAAATGTGGGAAACAAGGTCACATCATGAAAGTATGCAAATCAAAAAGTTCCACCAGAGACACAAACTTACAAGGGGGAGAAAGACGTAAGAGAGTTGTGACCAGAGGAGAACAGAGATCGTATTATGTGGGCAGAGACGAAAAAAGTGCATCTGATGAAGAGGGTATTTTTACAGTTCACAGTTTGAAGGAAACCGAGATTCCAAAGGTTGCCCCACTGACTATCACATTAGCTGTTAATGAGACAATAATACCTTTTGAAGTGGATACTGGTTGTGGTGTGACTGTGATGAATGGGTAAAATTTTTCCAAATTATGGACAAAGCATCAAATTCCAGAATTAAAGACCTGTTCTTTGAAGTTAAAAACCTATACTGGCCAAACTTTAACAGTGTTAGGTTCTGCGCAGGTGGAAGTTAAACATAAAGGAGTCATGAAGGAGTTACCGGTAGTGGTAGTACCCGGAACAGGACCCAATCTATTGGGTAGAGGATGGATTAAAGACTTGGGCATGGAATGGGAGGCCATACATCAAATTCAAGGGGTGGAAAAGGTAACCTTGACTGAAGTGCTTAGCCAACATTCAGAGTTGTTTAAAGAGGAACTGGGTGAATTGAGAGGTCCACCAGCAAAGATTTATGTTGACAAGGAAGCAGTTCCCAGATTTTTCAAAGCCAGACCAGTTCCTTATGCAATGAAGACGAAAGTAGAGACTGAAATAGAACGCCTGTTAAAAGAAAAAATCATAGAACCTGTTAAACACTCAGAATGGGCTGCACCTGTAGTGCCAGTCTTAAAGTCAGATAATACTGTACGACTATGTGGGGACTATAAGTTAACAGTAAATCGAGTCTCAAAGTTGGAACAATATCCTATCCCTCGAATAGACGATTTGTTTGCCACACTGTCAGGTGGGCAAAAGTTTACTAACCTGGATATGAGCCATGCTTACCATCAGATTGCATTAGATGCAGAGTCCAAGAAATATGTCACAGTGAATACCCACAAGGGCCTGTTTACTTACCGTGTTTTACCCTTTGGAGTTTCTTCTAGTCCTGCCATCTTTCAGAGGACCATTGAGGGAGTACTGCAAGGTCTTCCGTATGTGGCAGTTTTCCTGGATGACATTCTGGTGACTGGTCGCAATGATGAGGAACATCTTCAAACGCTTGCCAAGGTATTGGAAAGATTGCAAGAAGCAGGACTGCGGTTGAAACGGAGCAAATGTTCCTTCATGGAAAAAGAGGTAACGTTCTTGGGTCATAAAGTAGATGAGACCGGTCTCCACCCCGTACCAGAAAAGGTGACTGCTATTCAAAACGCCCCATCACCAAAGAATGTGACAGAGTTGAAGGCCTATTTAGGACTATTAAACTACTATAATAAGTTCTTACCCAACTTGTCTACCGTTTTAGCCCCTGTGCACCAGTTGCTGCGGAAAGATGAAAAATGGAACTGGAAGGAGGAACAAGAGGTTGCTTTTGCTCAGTCCAAGAAAATGATCCAATCAGTACAAGTTCTGGTCCACTATGACCCCCAGAAGGATGTGATTTTATCATGTGATGCTTCTCCTTATGGCCTAGGTGCAGTTCTTTCACATAAGATGCCAGATGGGAGTGAGAGACCCATTGGATTTATGTCACGGACTTTGAATCAAGCTGAGCAGAATTATTCGCAGTTGGACAAGGAAGGGTTGGCCATCATGTTCGGCTTACAGCGCTTCCATAAGTATTTGTATGGTCGTAAATTTACTATAGTTACGGACCATAAACCCTTGTTGTCTTTATTTAATGAGTTAAAAGCTGTTCCTCAAATGTCATCTCCTAGGATCCAGCGATGGGCTGTGACACTAAGAGCCTATGAATATAACATCCTCTACAAGCCGGGCAAAGATCATGGAAACGCAGATGCTCTAAGTCGGTTACCATTGTCAACGGAATCGGACATTGAACAGGAGGACAGAGTCCTGATGCTGGAGAATGCAGACGTAACCTTAATTACTGCCGAACAAGTGAGAGGGTGGACGCAAAAAGATCCGGTATTATCCAGGGTGAGAGAAATGGTGCAACGTGGTGGGCATGAATTAATTGGAGCAGAGTTTGACCCTTTTACATCACGAAAAGATGAATTAAGTGTACAGGATGGTTGTGTGCTCTGGGGGGCCAGAGTCATTATTCCCAGTGTGGGTAGACCAGAAGTCCTGAACCAACTGCATCAGTGCCACCCAGGAGTATCCAGGATGAAAGCTATGGCCCGAAGTTATGTGTGGTGGCCTAAGCTAGATCAAGATGTTGAAAGGTTGGTTAAAACCTGTTGTCTGTGCCAACAGCATAGGAACGTTCCGGCTGTAGCCCCACTGCATCCTTGGAATTGGCCAGAAAAACCATGGCAAAGACTGCATGTAGATTATGCTGGACCATTCATGGGGAAAATGTTCTTGGTCTTGATTGATGCACATTCAAAGTGGATAGACGTGTATCCTGTGAACTCAGCCACATCTGCTGCCACCATTGAATGTTTACGTAAGAGTTTCAGTAACCAGGGTCTACCGGAACTTATTGTATCAGATAATGCTACTTGTTTTGTTAGTGCCGAAGTTAAAGAGTTCCTGAATAAAAACGGAGTACAGCATGTTACTTCTGCACCTTACCATGCTTCCAGTAATGGGTTAGTGGAACGGGCTGTACAAATTCTGAAAGGAATGCTAAAAAAATGTGTGGAAGGCACAATTGCAACTAAATTGGCCCGAGTGTTATTCAGCTATAGGATTACTCCTCAGACCACCACCGGTCTCTCTCCAGCTGAACTGTTGCAAGGACGGAAATTGCAGTGTTCTTTGGACTTTATGCATCCTGATTTGACGAGGAAGATTCAGAAACAACAACAAAAGCAAAAAGCACATCATGATACGAAGGCCCGTGAACGCAGTTTTGGTGTCGGAGATCCAGTACTGGTTCGCAACTTTAGTTATGGACCGAAATGGATTCCGGGGGACATAGAGACTGTGACTGGACCACTTTCTTATAAAGTAATGCTGGGCGATGGGAGAGTGGTCCGAAGACATGTGGATCAAATTCATGGCCGACAGAAATTGCTTGTGAAGCTTTCAGGGGAGGCAATGGACGGTAAATCTCCTGATTTTGACTTTTTTGACAACTCTGCTGCTGTATGCTCTAAAGAGACTGAGAAAACAGGGGCTGAGGACATTCCTGGGGAAGTTAATCTCCTTGAAGCAGATGGGGCTTCTTCTCCAGCTGCTGAGATAATAACTGAAATGAACAAATCTGTTAGCCCTGTTGTGATTATGAGAAGGTCACAAAGAACCAGGAAATTGCCTGGTCATTTGAAAGATTATGAAATGAAGTAAAAAAAAATGTAAAAAAAAAAATTATGTAACTGTATTGTATTGTATTGATTACAGGATTGTTCTCAAGTTTATAGTATGATGATTATATTGTAAACTTGGGGGGAAGGGGATGTTGTAGAGTGAGCTTTTGGTAGATTGACCTGTAGGGGGCAATCTAATGCAGTTTGACTTTGGCTTAAGAGTAGCAAAGAAGAACTTGTTAGTTAGACATGGATCACACCTGGCTGTTATCATGTGTACTGCTGGCTTTTGATGTCTCTGAAGTAAAGGAACTTACTTGAATGGATTTGTCTCCTGCAAGTTATTACACCTCAATGGTGTCTTTACTACCTTTCTGGGGCTTGAATGTATTAGTTGCGTAGGCTACCAATGGAGGAACAGAAAGCTCTTGGAGTTCATTAAAAATATCTTAATTTGTGGTCTGAAGATAAACGAAGGTCTTACGGGTTTGGAACGACATGAAGGTGAGTAATTAATGACAGAATTTTTTTTTTTACAATTTTTAGCTGAACTATCCCTTTAAGGAATCCTGGAAACACCTTAATTCAACCACAGCATGCACTCGGCCCATTTTCTGGAATGACTGAAATGCAGATAAGAAAACAACAGTTTCACAAAAAAGCACAGCAGTTTTAAACAGCTTCATATAAAGTACCCAGAAAAGTTAAATGTTAGCTGCAGCCCTATTTTACAGCGCAAATCTTCTCCATACTGTGCACTTTTATGATAGAAGCTTGTTCCCACATTTGAGAAACTGTTTACACAAAAATATTGCTTTAACTTTAATTTGTCATGCACTCTTGAATGTGCAAAGTAGAGCTAGGGCTACTGTATGATGAAAGGCAAGATGTTCACTAAAAATAAGATGAAGAAGTCACATGGACAATATTTTTGATACTTTCAGAATTTAAATTAAGTAAATAAAGTGATAGTTCACTCCCAAATGGAAATTCTGTCATTAATTACTCACCCTCATGTAGTTCCAAACCTGTAAGACTTTCGTTCATCTTAGGAACACAAATGAAGATCTTAATAATGAAATCTGAGAGCTTTCTGACCCCCCATAGACAGCTAAGCAACTACCTCTTTAACGCTTTAAAAAGTTAAAGTGATTGTAAAACTAATCCATATAAATTGAATGGTTTAGTCAAAATTTTGTGAAGACATGATCGCTTCCTTTATGATGAACAGGTTGACACTGTCACCATTCATGTTAAATACCCTTAAACGTTAAAAGGATGACAAGACAAATATTTAGCTTTCCTTGGACACGGCAACCTTTTCACGAATATATATATGACTTGACCTCAAAAACAGACGCAGGTCATCGCACGCACTCAGTCGATCACTCTCATTCACTGTCTGTTTAGGCTTAAGTGCAAATCAGCGAAGCCTCTATACAAACCACCATGATAAAAACAGTCTTGTTATCATTATTAACTTATTTTACATTCAATACATATGCACGAAGTTCAAAACTAGAAGGGTATAGCCTTTTGAAAAAAGAAAACACGCGAATATCACGGTTGCTGCGGTTACTAACATTCCTCTGCGGTTGGCTTGTCAGTAGCGCGGTACTGCGATATTGCGGTTATCGCCACAACAGATTTAATTTAGTCTTTTCTTCACACTTAAACAATGATTGGCGAACATAAACAGAAGCTCAACCGAACATGCTTGACACGTGAGAGCAAACCTCTCTCAAACGTGCTGCGCAACACACGAGAATGAACCTCGTTTGTTCTTGCATGTCAAGTAAACATGCTTGAGCTTCTGTTTACCGTAACTGAATTTATGAATGTTTATATGTGAATAAAAGCCTAAATTCAACCTGTTCATCATAAAGGAAGCGATCATGTCATCATATGGATTAGTTTTACAATCACTTTAACTTTTTAAAGCATTAAAGTGGTAGTTGCTTAGCTGTCTATGGGGGTCAGAAAGCTCTAAGATTTCATTATTTAGATCTTCATTTGTGTTCCTAAGATGAACAAAAGTCTTACAAGTTTGGAACGACATGAGGGTGAATAATTAATGGCAGAATTTTCATTTTTGGGTGAATTAACCCTTTAACATGTTCAAGTTAAAATTGTAGCAAAATGATCATTTAAATGTTATTTTTTCTTAATAGCATTTACACTCACAGTTAAGACACTTACGATTGCATTTTTATAAATACCCGCAATGAACGTAGCAAAATTCAATGTGGATTTAAAAAAAGGATTCCGAGCCAATCACATCCCCGCACCGCCCTGTCAATCACTGCATCAAGTGCCTTAACTTTGAGTGTAAATGCTAGGAAACATAACTTAAATTAACATTTTGTTACAATATTTACTTGAACATGTTAAACATCTAATTTCTGTAATAAATTATAATTGTAATTTTAAAAACATATAAACGTTC
Source organism: Rutilus rutilus (assembly GCA_021464565.1). Taxonomy (NCBI): domain Eukaryota; kingdom Metazoa; phylum Chordata; class Actinopteri; order Cypriniformes; family Leuciscidae; genus Rutilus; species Rutilus rutilus. The sequence goes on from JAJAQA010000001.1 coordinate 72,536,934, forward strand.
AAATGTATGTTCAAATTATATGTTAAAGCTAGTGTAGTAATCCCAGCAGGCACTTTATCAAGATTGACATCACTCTGTCATTATGGCAAACAAACTCTTAGGACTAAAAATTCAACCTCACCAGAAAAAAGAATATCATAAGATTAAAGGGATACTCCACTTTTTTTGGAAATAGGCTAATTTTACAACTCCCCCAGAGTTACACAGTTGAGTTTTACAGTTTTCGAATCCATTCAGCCGATCTCCGGGTCTGGCAGTACCACTTTTAGCATAGCTTAGCATAGATCATTGAATCGGACAAGACCATTAGCATCTCTCTTAAAAAAATGAACAAATAATATTTGTAATATTTCCAAAAAAAGTGGAGTATCCCTTTAAGAAACTCAAATAACTCATTGTACTGATACTTGCCTCACAGCTGAGGATGCAGGAAGACTTCCAGATGTGTGATGATCAGTGAGACCAGCACTGGTAGTTTACCCCATCATCTTCATGATCTAAAAATCAAAAACACATTTGCTGAGTTTCAACAAAGTTCTCTGTTAAAATGAATGACCTGTATATGACTTAGGGCAGAATCAGGTAAGTTAATCGCAATCATTTAAACACGGAGAACGAGTGATCAACTATTTTATCTGTGCACTGTTCAGTGGTGTTCAGTCACGTTCAACTGCATACAGTATTGTGGACTAATGTAAAGTACACCAGCATGGAACCTCTGGTTAAGCATTCATTTACAATAATTACCTATTAAATGTGTACTCACGAGTCACACAGAAACTCAATTGCTTTAAAATATATTTGCAGACGGTTAATATCACCGACTCGATTCGTACCTACACAATTTACACTCGTTATTGTCATGTTAAGTTGTAACGCTTTATACATTTGTTATTTGGTTAAACATAAACATAAAACCCACCCAGAGCCCGTCTACGGAGAGCCTGTCCACTCCCTATTAAGCCCTATTGTACCGAATTTTGGTTGTAGTACCACCAGAGTTCCACTGGGGGCGCTCGCCATGAGTGCAAAATGAATGGGAGTCAATGGGGCTAGACGGCTAAATTTGTCTCTTTCACCCGATTGCCGTTGAGAAATCTCAGATGTGATTGTAGATTTTGCAAGTTCAACATGGGTTTTAGGTCGAAAGTTGAATGAACGAGTACTTATGTCGTTTTGATTTCTTACAGGTTGAGTTGTTGTTGCCCATAACACGCTAGCATTCTGCTAATGACGTCAGCATTCTGACGTCATTGACATTTTGAAAGACTTTTTTAAAGCAAATAAGTGACTCTAAAAAATCTAACACCCAGCAATGTGTAATTTCTTTGCATCTCCTTTCGAATACAACATTCAAATTACTAGACAAAAAATTATATCCTGAGAAAAGTGGATTTTGAGGGGTATACCGCCATTGACCTCCATTCATTCTGCACTCGTCCTGTGAGCGCCCTCATGTGGAATCAGAGTGGAACTGCAACCAGTTCAGAAGCCGGAAGTGTAGTGAGAGTGAAACTTCTCGCCATATTAGACATTCTCTGACCCACCTTTGAATTTCCTCTTCTCTTCATCTTATAATTCGGGTCCGGCCTCTGTGAAGCGAGGGTGAAGCCATGGTTGTTGTGGTGCTCGTGCTCCCAAGTTCCCGCTCTCCATCTATTTGAAAATGCAGTAACGGCTGCAGCGACCTTGGGCAATCAGATTTATGTTGCCTAATAGCAAAGTTAACATTTAACAGTTATAGTGGATAATGGAGAACAAACGCCATATTATGTGTACACGCAATGACTTAATACTAGTCAAAGATTAAAGAGTGTAACTTATAACTTACAAGTCAAACATGGCTAAAAAGCATTCGGTTTAACTCGCTAAATTAACGTCAAGTGGCTATATCATTTATATTTTCGACTTGTGAACTACATATAAACGTAAATTATCAGAACTCACCTTTAAATTTCGTCTTCTTCAAGTTAAATATTTCAAATAAACCAATAAACTCGACCACTGCTGTCCTGTAACGATAGCCTGCTTCCAGCTGTCAGTTCGGAAAATTCCTTGGCTGAAGCGATTTTGACCAACCAGCGTCTTGTTGCTATGCCACATACTCAATGCATCAACCAATCATGAATGAAACAGTAATTTGACCTATCACTGCACCCTTGACCTGAGAACAATTAAAAAAAATTCCAATTGCTAACACACAATTTTGCAAACTATTTTTTTTCCTGGTTTTATTAAAAATACTTAACACAATTTACAAAACCACACATCCAAACTGCAAAATACCGAATATATCATGTAAAATAAGCACTGCAACCAAAACTACATAATAGTAGTGGTTGCACACTTCATCACAAAATGGCACACACACTGCATTCATTCATATCACCAGGTTTTTGTCTAACCAACTACTGTTGGGCATAAAATCACTTTAGTACGCTTTGCCATAATACTGGAATAGTTCAAATTGTAGAAAATTCTTCAGATTGTTCACAAAAATATTTGCAGATACACATATATGCTGTTGAAACTTTTTATTTATTTTTTTTACCAAACAAGTCAGTGCAACATATGCACAGCAGATATATTTACATTGGACTGAACAAAAACATGCTAAAAAAAAAAAAAAAAAAAACAATCAGTACACTGAAAACCATGGTTCATTTTGTAGTTACTATGGCTTTACTACAAAAACCATGGTTCATTTTATGGTTACTATGGTTTTACTTTAAAAACCATGGCTCATTTTATGGTTACTATGGTTTTACTACAAAAACCATGGTTAAACCAAGGTTATTGTAGTAAAACCATGGTTCATTTGTAGTTACTATGGTTTGACTGGAAAAACCATAGTTAACTATGGTTCATTTTGTAGTTACTATGGTTTTACTACAAAAACCATAGTTAAACCATGGTAACTATAAAAAAAAACATGGTTAAACCACGGTTATTGTAGTAAAACCATGGTTAATTTGCAGTTACTATGGTTTTACTGCAAAAACCATAGTTAAACTATGGTTCATTTTGTAGTTACTATGGTTTTACTGCAAAAACCATAGTTAAACCATGGTAACTACAAAAAAACATAGTTACTACAAAAAAAAAACATGGTTAATTTTCGTAAGGGTGAGGTCGTGATCTGCTCGGTTTTTTCCTTATCAGTTGAATTGAGACCCGAAATACTCTTTTGACTTTGATTTTACAAACAACTTTCATACATCAATTGATTCTGTTAAATGTGTATTATTTTTGTGTATACTCACAATAAAAACAAAGTCTTGTGCTTTTTGCCAAATAAAGAAAAATAAACACGAAGCAAGTTCTGCCTACTCTCCGTCAGTGAAGTCAATTCTGAAACGCGTCTGAAAATGAACCGTAACTCAGCGAATACTCAGTCAAACAGGCATACAGACACACAGACACACCGGCATGAAGCTTGAATTCTCTTCTTTTAAATGAAGTATTTTTTATAAAAAATGTATGTAAAGAGAGAGATGTCAGTCGTTCTTATCTCAGCTAATTAAGTTGTAATGTGACTCCGCCCACGGAGACCGCGCTATACAAACGCAAATGTGAAGCGATCCATACAAACCTGTGAAACGCCCACATCAGCTGGATAAGGCCGGTGACACACTGGATGCGTGGCGTGTCCGTTTTTATTTCGGCTCCCATGTTAACAGTTTAGAGTTTGCACACTGCCTGTGTGAGACGCGCGTCTCAGGTGCAGCACGAGCCGCGTGGAAAACATGTGTATGCTAGAAATAGAACCGACGCCTATTTTTCACGCGACACGCAAGCGTCTTGGAAGCGTTTCCATGCAAAATTGAATAGGAAAATCTGTTTATATGTCATTTTGACACGAATACATATTAACCCTCTGAAGTCTGAGCTGTTTTCTGGGCCCTGGAGGTGTTCTGACATGCTCTGACATTTCTGGTTATTTCTGTTACTTGTGACATTTTCATGGCTTAAGTCTAATTACACTGTATTCAGCACAAACTCTGCTACAATAATATATCAGCAGCATGTGTGTAAAAGTTTGTAGTTTTGAGATAATGACATTTATGCATGGTTTGTGAAAATACAAAAAAAATTCTCACTGAAATAAGGCCATGAAACCCATACTGATTATTTCTTCACAAGACTTTTGAAAATTGTATGACGTAGCCTAGAATATTTGCTCTAAAACTATGTGAAAATCACCCTGACTGCTCATTCAGATAAGACAATATATTGATTTAAATTTTTTACGACGTGTTTTGTGTGAGAAAGCTCTATGCGGAGCTCATTAATATGTATTGTTTTCACACCTGAGAAAGACAAAGACACTCCCCTAACGGCCCTATTAGGAGCAATCAGGCCCCTGTCATTCTGAGCAACCTTGCACAATACTGTAAATGAGGAGATTTAAAAAAGAATGGCTTTCAGATTGTTTGGATTTATTTACACAACATAATCCAAAGATACAAAACAAATGCCAAAAAAAGCACTTATTGAAAACAATCATCCAAAGACAGAGACCTTTGTGCCATTCCTAAAAACATTGTACATACCTTTCATTTCCAAGGTGTTTGATTTTCACTTTACCATGTTCATGTACAGAGACTCATGTGAATGTTGAAGTTAACAGGACTCAGTGGCATCTGGGCCCTGGAAAAAAAAAAGTGAACATACTGATTTCAAGAGGAAGGCCTGCACAATTTTGGAAATAAATATTAGATTTTTCTGGTTAAAATTGCTTTTTAAAATTCACAAAATACTGCACACTGAACAAGCAAAAGACACAAGAGAGTTTTACATTTTTCTAAAATGTTTCTTGGAATCTAAAAAATATGCTGGTAACAACTGTTTCAGTTCCCATTGGACCAACAATTAAACAGGAAGTGAAACTGTTTTCTTACTGGCATCCTCCAAAATAGCTTCTTTAGTGCGTGTGAATGAAAAATGCGGAACAGTTAGTTCATGCGTTCATGACCTCAAGGCTAGATTATTGGAAAGCTTTTTAAAAAAAGGAAGTATGACTATATTAACCCCATTCTGTCAACACTGCATTGGCTCCCTATTGAATATCGTATACATTTTAAAATATTGCTGATTACTTACAAAGCACTAAATGGTTTAGCTCCGCAGTACTTGAGCGAGCTCTTAACGCATTATAGTCCTTCGCGTCTACTGCGATCTCAAAATTCCAGTTGATAATACCTAGAATATCAAAATCGACTGCTGGCGGTAGATCCTTCTCCTATTTAGCACCAAAACTCTGGAACAGTCTTCCTACCATTGTCCGGGAAGCAGACACACTCTGTCAGTTCAAATCTAGACTAAAAACCTCTAAATTTCTTTTTCCTGGCATTTACATAGAACTTTACATTTCTATTATTCAAATCAGTTAAATGATTATTAGGCTGCATAGATTAGGTAAGCTGGAAACATGATGACTCCAACCTCCAACCAGATGAAACTGGATACATATTGTGAATGTTCTGATCCAATCTGACTTCTGACCTGTAATGTTGCCCGAATCATAATCATACACTGTTCACGCGCTGGCCAGAGGAGAACTGGCCCCTGACTGAGCCTGGGTTCTCCCAAGGTTTTTTTTCTCCATTCTGTCACCTGAAGGAGTTTTGGTTCCTTGCCACTGTTGCCTTGGCTTTTGGCTTGCTTAGTTGGAGACATTTAATATTCAACAATATTATTGATCTGATTGATCTGCCTTACCTAAGGTGGAAGATGATGCAATTTTTTTCTAGAAACAAACTTTGCTGTATTATCTTCATGTTATCAATGTGAAGCTGCTTTGATACAATCTCTATTGTAAAAAAGTGCTATATAAATAAAGGTGACTTGACGTGTGTGTGTGTGTGTGTGTGTGTGTGTGTGTGTGTGTGTGTGTTTAGAATATGATTAAACTGACTCAAAACTATCAATACATTTGACTGTTTGAACTTCCATCCAATCAAAATCAAGTATTCAGACAAAAAACGGTATAAGCTCAAATGTAGAACATAAAGTATATTCAAACACACTGTATAAAAATAGTGAATGGCACACATCAACACAGCATGATTGTCATGAGTCTTTTATGCTTATCAAGCCTGCATTTATTTGATCAAAAATACAGAAAAAAAAACTGAAATATAATTACAATTTAAAATAATAGCTGATTTGCTGCTCAGTTATTATCAATGTTTGAAACAGTTTTGCTGCTTAATTTTTGCTTTATTGATACCTGTGATAATTTTGTCAGGATTAAGTGATGTATAAAAAGTTAAAAAGTACAGCTTTTATTATAAATCTCTTCGATAATTTTTTACATTCAACACATCCTTGCTTAATAAAAGTATTAATTTCGGTTTGAGGCACAAAACGATGTGGTGGCGAGGAAGACCATCCTTCCTCCCAATGACCAGGTGCTCTGTCTTAACACGGCTGATGTGAGGAAAACTCTATACAGAGTCAACCCACGGAAGGCTGCTGGACCAGACAACATTCCTGGCAGGGTGCTCAGAGGATGTGCGGACCAGCTGGCAGATGTTCTTGCCGACATAAGAACATCTTTAATATCTCTCTGAGCAGCGCCGCCGTTCCAACGTGCTTCAAGGCTACCACCATCGTCTCCATGCATAAGAAGTCTTCAGTGTCTTGCCTCAACGACTACCGTCCCGTCGCACTCACATCCACCATTATGAAGTGCTTTGAGAGGCTCGTCATGAGGCACATTAAGACCCAGCTGCCCACCTCACTAGACGCGCTGAAAAGAGGACGCCATTGCCACCACCCTTCATCTGGCATTCACCCACCAAGATAAGAAGGACTCATACGTTCGAATGCTGTTCGTAGACTTCAGTTCAGCATTTAACACAATCATTCCTCAGCACCTGATTGGAAAGTTGAACCTACTGGGCCTGGATACCTCCCTTTGTAATTGGATCCTGGACTTCCTGACTGGGAGACCTCAGTCAGTCCGGATCGGGAACAGCTTCTCCAGCACCACCACACTGAGCACTGGGGTCCCTTAGGGCTGTGTGCTCAGTCCACTGTTGTTCAGTTTGCTGACCCACGACTGTGCAGCAAAGCACAGTTCGAACTACATCGTCAAGTTCTCAGATGACACGACCGTGGTGGGTCTCATCAGCAAGAACAACGAGTCAGAATACAGAGAGGAGGTTACATTTACACAAATCGCTGCATCCGCAAAGGAACCAGCATTGTGGATGACCCTACTCACCCCTCATACAAATTCTTTAACCCTCTGGGGACCAAAAACGCACCCGCGCGTTTTGCTCGTTTTTTTTTTAGCAATGTAAATTAAATTCATAATGCTCTGTTAATTTTGAACTTTCATTTTCATGTTATACATCAATCAATCCTGTTCAGTTTCTATTTTTTTTTTTCTGTGTACACAATAAAAATAAAGTGTTTTGCTTTTTGCCAAATAAAGAAAAATTTACATGATGCGAGTTCTACTTTCTCTCTGTCAGTGAACTCCCATTTGAAACGCGTTCGAAAATGATCTATAGCTCCACGAAAATTCAGTCAAACAGGCAAACAGACCCACGGGCATAAAGCTTGAGATCGCATCTTTTAAATGAAGTAATTTATATAAAAAACAAATATTCTCAGCTTCTGTAATCTGTATGAAAAGAGAGTGATTCCAGTCGAGCTCATTACGAGCTCATTCAAATGTTATGTGACCACGCCCCGGAGAGCGTGCGGTATTCAAACGCAAATTCTGAGAACCATTTCAGTCCTGTGAAACGCCCATCAGCTGTAAACACAGCGCGCCGCGAGTGATGCACAATATAGCCTACATAACAAACAGTGAGCAATAGATCCCGCTGAGGAGTGAGGTAGGCTAAGTTATCTTTTCTCAAGTGTTAATGTGGAATAACGTTATGGAATAACGTTAATGTAGGCCTATGTAATCGCGTTTCTGTGAGATGAATGAATGGTACATATTTGTAAAGATATGTACCCTTCAGGTTCTCAGAATTTGCGTTCGAATACCGCGAATGAATGTTTGTCTGTTTGAAACAGAATGTTTGCCTGTTTAAAGGCAGGGTAGGTAGGATTTAAAAAAAAAAAAAAAAACATTCCAAATTTGTTTAAACTGTCTTTATATACCAATACATAATTAAAATCTTAAGTACTCTGAAAAAGAGTATAAAAATCTAGTGTCTGTAGACCTCTCACGACTGTTGTACACACAGCTAATTATTCCCATTCAGTCCACCCCCTCCCTTCTGAGCTCCTTCCAAAGCCACGCCCCCAAAACACATGAATGCGCGACGCCAAACGCTCACCCCCAGTTTCCACCGGCTGCGTTACGGCTCCGGCACGGCGGCGGAGTCAATAGGTTTCCATTAAAGTCAATGAGTGTATTTTCACTGAATGCGGTACAGCTGCGTTCCGACTCCGGCGATCCGCAGCCCTCCGGAGCAGATACGCAGAGCTTCTATTTTTGCCGGATGCCGGAGAGCTCCGCAGCAATTCAGCACTTATATTGCGCGATCATACGTGAATTTGCGAGATCTCGTGGGTCCTTGTGACTTCAGCTGTCAGTAATGACCGCAGCCGTTCCGCAACAAATCCGGACCTGGTGGGTATTGACGGACGACGGAACACGGAGCTGTCACGCAGCGGAGCTGTTCCGCAGCCGTTCCGCATCTGGTGGAAATTGGGGGTCAGGCTCAGCTGGAAGACGCATTTATTTACCTGAGAGGAGTGGAAAGGAAGGAGCGCAGTGCATGCAGTGACATCATGTCAGAATCACATGTAATAAAATACCTAACTTTATCATTATGAATATAAACAAATAAGATGGCTTTTAGTGCTCACTATCAAGCTAGCACATGGATACTGGTAAAGTTTAAAATTATATTTTGTTTGATTCGGTAACGAGCTATATTTAGGCTATAGGTAACGAGCTATATTTATAAGGCAAAGCTAAAAACAGGTTGCATTGATACACGTTTTTCCATTACCATCCGTTACACTGTGATGAAGGTGAATTTCGTGTAAGATTCATAACATATACGGTGTTTTGCATGTAAGAGTTTCCATGATGAAAGCATTGTTGACTCTGATGAGGACTACACTCCGGAGACAAGTACCGCATCGTCGGTTCGAGGACAGGTCCGGGGTCGAGGGCGAAGCAGAGGAGGTTCAAGAGTGCGGGCAACCAGGGTCCGAGGAAGTAGTTTTTGCCTTGTTTGCCTCCCGTTGACTGCTATAAAGACAGTATATAAAGACAGTTTAAACAAATTTGAAAAAAAAGTTTTTTATAAAAATCCTACCTTTAACCTAAATATGAATCGCGTGTCTGTGTGTGAAAGAATAAACCGCTTTAATCAACTAAAATGCTTGGCTATACTGAGATGAGTAAAAATCGACTGAAATATGTTGAAATAAAATGTCTGTATAAGCAACATATTAAACTGCAAATTAACATTTATAAGCCCTAATATTTCATAAAAACAACGTTACAGTCAGGCGAAATATGAAAGACAACATTTTGTTGACTAGATTTGGGTACAGTTTTTACTGTAGAATATACTGCCACATCAAATATATATATATATATATATACTATTTTTGTCAAAAATAAAGTCATCAACTAAGATGTTAGATGTTCCAATGTTGGCTATATTTCAAACTAATGAATACATATGATAAAATGTAGGCCTATAATCTTTTTTTTTTTTTTTTACAAAGAAAGAGTACACTTGAAATATTGTTGAAATTGTAATTACTGTTGTAATTGTAACCTTTTTAATAAAATAGCAAAAGATATTTACAAGATAGATGTAAGCAAAATCTTAAATGGTCAATATAAGTCTTCTTCTAAATACATCTTTTGTCCTTGCATTGTGGCTCAGTCAGTGTCAGTGTTGCCAGATGTACGATAATTATCGTATTTGTACGATAATTTTGACCTCTGTACGATGTACGATCAATAATGGAAAAAATCCTATAATGTACGATAATTTCAGAACTGTGTGACACTTCAAATGATGGTCGTTGTAATAGTGCTTCTCATTGATCTAGCTGTGGATTCTACGTCTACCGGGGGAAGAACGTGTAGAGAGAGGGAGCGAGAGACCTTGCGTGTGTGTGCTAGTGTGCCTCACGAAGCGCATGTAAGGACCCAACCAATCAATTGTAAGTGACTTTGTGCAGGTTGGGAAGTCTGTCATTTTCATGTCGTTGACTCGTGTACGATAATTTTCTTCCAAATACGATAATTTTGAGCTTCTGGTACGATACTTGGACATTTCCAATCTGGCAACACTGGTCAGTGTCACACCTGAATGAATGGCTCATTATGCAGAGTCATTATGCAGAGTGGGTTGGACATTGTAATCTCAGGTGTAAACCACTCCTCCTTCACGCCCCCCTCGCATATTGGCTTTCCAAGCAAAACCTGTTTTACTCAATTTAAATCAATGTATTGTTTTATGTGAACGATAAAGCAAGACTATTTTCACATAATTTTGAAGCCAGAAATTGAAGCAACAACATCCATTAGTCAAAAGTCTCATTGACACATATTTAGTATGTGTTTTGTGGTCTTATTTCAGCAACTTTCATTTTTATTTTTTTCAATAACCACGCATAAACATTATTCTCTTAAAAATACAAACATATACATACATGATGCTCACATATTATGGTAGCCCTGTTTGTGCTATATAGAGTGAATTTACACCTTTGCCATTAACAGGCTCAAAATAGCCTCACACTAACACGGTAGCATAATGAGGGTCCTTACATACAAACCGAAGCATTGAAAACTTTGTAAGTGTACAGACCGTTTAATAAGAAGATACTTTATAAAGACAGTACATTACGCGTTGACATCCAGGATCCATCTTGGAAAACAGTCTCGACTAATCGAGTCACGAACGCCGTGGATAGGATAGCTGGTCGATAGGAATTACGTTTGTGAAATCTAACGTAGCACGGCGTTCGTGGCTCGATTAGTCGAGACTGTTTTCCAAGATGGATCCTGGATGTCAACGCGTAATGTACTGTCTTTATAAAGTATCTTCTTATTAAACGGTCTGTACACTTACAAAGTTTTCAATGCTTCGGTTTGTATGTAAGGACCCTCATTATGCTACCGTGTTAGTGTGAGGCTATTTTGAGCCTTGTTAGTGGTATTAACTAGCGATTTATTTTTACTTACTCTGTGCCCCATATACTAGCGTTATGAGCTAATATGTTTTTAAAGATTAAACTCTATACATTCGATTTTCATAACCATCTGTAACCATTCGGTAACCATCTGTTAATTACCCCTAGGTTCATTTTTCACTGGATTTGTCCATTAAGTTTAAATAGCCTACATTTCTCTATTGCTGTTCTTTTACAAGATAGAAAATCTAAGGCCTTCAATAGCCGTACAGCAAACCTAATTAATCTGGAGCCTATTACACGTCAAACTAATATTGCTGTGGGGAAAAGTAAGACTGTTAAAGGGATAGTTCACTTTGAAATTAATTTTTGATATGTTTTAGCTTACCTCAAGGGCATCCAAGATGTAGGTGTCTTTGTTTCTGCAGTAGTTTCAATTTTGATATTTTTAGGTCAAACCGTTCTTGTCTGTCAGTCATATAATGCAGGTCGATGGTCATTGTCTCAAAACACAAGCACAGAGTCCAAATTAAAACAATTCCCCATCGTCCAAATGAAACAATTCCCCATCATAAGTACACATTGATGGCCTAAGACACGAAACGAGCGGTTTGTGTGAGAAAACGAACAGTATTTATATTGTTGTTATCTCTTGAAAACAGCACACGTCCAAATGATCTGACGGCGCGGGCGGGTATAGATATAAACATAGATGTCGCCTTGGCTACTGCAGTTCATTGGAATGAAACCGTAGCCAAGGCGACATCTAGTGTATATATCTATACCCGCCCGCGTACACTAGATGTCGCCTTCGCTACTGCAGTTCATTGGAACGAAACCGTAGCCAAGGCGACATCTATGTATACCCGCCCGTGCCGTTAGATCATTTGGACGTGTGCTGTTTTCAAGAGATAACAACGATATAAATACTGTTCGTTTTCTCACACAAACCGCTCGTTTCGTGTCTTAGGCCATCAATGTGTACTTATGATGGGGAATTGTTTTTGTATTGTATTTTTGTATTTTTTGAATTGTAGACAGCTACAGTGCAACAGTCCTCAATGAAGCAGCCCCTCCTAACTTTACTTTTATGAGTGTCTGCAGAGCTGTTAAGAGAGGTGGAGGTCTAGCTGCTCTTTTTAAAGATATCTATCAATGTAAGCAAATATCATTTGGGAATTACCCTTTCAAATATCTGTGTATTGTGTTAAAAGGTGCTCCACGCATTTTACTTATCATTATTTACAGGCCTCCAAAATACTCTCCAGCCTTCGCTGAGGACTTTACAGAACTGTTATCAACAATTACCTCAGAGTTTGACTGTTTTGCCATTGCTGGAGATTTTAACATCCACATAGATAGTGCAGAGAATAATATGGCAAAAGAAATCAAAAGTGTTTTAAAAACTTTTGATCTGACTCAGCATGTACATGGACCCACACACAATCGTGGACACACTCTAGATTTACTTATCAGTAAGGGTCTAAACATTTCATCGATTGTTATTAAGGATGTAGCACTGTCTGATCATTTCTGTATTTTCTTTGATATATTGATCTCTCCTGCCACTGAAGCGAGATCTGTGTCTGTTAAGAAGAGATGCTTAAATGAGAACACTAGTGTACTATTTATGAAGGCTATATCCTTAACACCAAGTATATCTGCTGACTCTGTGGATTTTCTCCTTGATTCTTTTAACTCAAAAGTTAAAAGTGTAATTGATGATATTGCTCCTGTTAAAGTCAGGAAGAAGAGTGGCAGACAAAAAGCACCTTGGAGAAACTCAACAGCAGTGCAAAATATGAAAAGACAATGCAGAAAAGCAGAGCGCATGTGGCGGAAGACTAAACTTGTACTTTACTTTACTTTACTTTACTTTACTTTACTTTATTTATAAAGCACTGTAACAAATACGACTCTGGGTAAATGCGAATTAGCTCAAGGATATAGGGAATTTTGGAAATATTAATAATCATAACTCATGGTCATAATAATACAGAAATCGCATGTACATTTGCTTTATCAATTATCGAGATTACCTTGTTCTGTAACTGGTCTGGTCATCAATCATTCGTCCAGCGAATAAATGTAAGATTATCACAGTTAAGAAGGGGTATCTATTTGCAAACTCCAAGAAAGTTTATCTTCTGGCCACGAACATCAAACTTTCTGAGTTTATTAATTAAAACTACTCAATGTAGTCTATAATATCGAGCTTGTAGCTAGATCTTTTGTTTCATTGACTTTATAAAAGGTGGGTTTTCAAACACAGAGACAGTTAAAAGTATAAATGGGTTTATTAACAAAAATGGCACACGTTAGAGATTATATGAGCTATAAATATAAACGTATGTAAAATGCAAACAATAAAACAAACAAACATTTAAACAAACATGACGTGATCGAAATGAATGACATGAAAGAAAGAAAGCAAGAAAGAAATAAAGAGATAAGAGATAGAGGGTAACTTAATTCACAGACCTACGAGCTAGACACCAGGAATCAGCTGTTAGAGAGAGAGATACTTGCGAGATGTTGTACTCTTTCAGTGTGATGCTGGAGAAGGGACGCGCGCGTGCGCGTGTCCGGCTGGTTTGCGTCTAGCTTCGTCTTCTGCATCGTTTCGCAAAAGACGATGTAAAGGCTCACTTGAATTTAACGTTACCGAGAAAGTTCAGTGATTTCCCTTGTCGAGGGGAAAGGCGATAGGAACTTAGTTGCAAAGAACGGCAGCTACGACTCGAACATGTGTTCGTCCGAGGAGAAGGCCGGAGAGCCTTTCCAGATGTTCATTGGAGAAGCGTTGCCGGGGAGGAGAGGAGGAGGTCAGAGCGATCGATGAGAGAAGAGAAAGAGGAAACTGAAGGTTTGGACTTTTATCAGTGTCCCATGTACCGTACCCTTCTTCGTGGAGGACGAATCATCTGTCGAGATTTTTCTAGCGGGAAGATCCCTTTGTTCGTTTGGAACGGTCTCCTGGCTCGAGTTACCGTGACGATTGATTTAAGCCTTTTGGTTCCAGAAATATGAAATGTGTAAACAATGTATATTACTGCATTCTGCTATTGGAATTCGACTCTGTTAGATTGAGAGAATTACAGAGATATCAAACGCATCACATGAAGGTTGTAGAAATGCGAAGTTAAAGGAGATATGCAGAATTACACACATTTAAAGTTTTGATTACCACATGACAAAATCGTAGACACCCCAATATGACATTGTCATAACAAAAGGCACCTCAGGAATATATCAACATTTTGGTAATGTCCTATGTGGGTAAGTCAATGGAAAATCTGTGTGTGTGTGTGTGTGGTGCGTTTGGGACGTGACTCGCTTGGAATGTCTGCTTTCCTGGGTCGTAAAGTTTTATGGTCTGAGGTAGGGTTACAAAACCATGATTCTATTTGAGACCCTAAATTGGGAGAAACATTCTTTCGATAGACACTTAGAATTCAAAACTGCACATTAGAAACCAAACCTCTATTATAAGGTAAACTAACCACACATGCATAATGGAATTGTACATATATTTAAAAGAAATATTGCTTATCCTGAGTTACACACAAAGGTTGGTCTCTTGGTGTGTGTGTGTGTGTGTGTGTGTGTGTGTGTGTGTGTGTGTGTGTGTGTGTGTGTGTGTGTGTGTGTCTGGAATGCCTTGAGTCTTGTCACGTGATTCAAAGGCATGGGGGTTCATGAGGGAAAGCCATTCATTCATGAGGGGATTCTCCAAAAACAGGGTTCCTTTTGTGACTCAAATGTCCCTCTGGGGAGCCACAAAGATGCAATTTTGACTGTTCATGGTAGACTTAGAGGCACCATGAACAGACTGTTGTCTAAGGAGACAACGGAGGATGTGTTTGGAGACCAGGATTTACTCATTTCAACAGCATGTGACTGCATGTCACAGTCATTGTCGCTACAGCACTTTACAACTGCACCTGCAGACCAAAGTGCTGTACAATCAGCAGCTTAAAAACAAACAACACATAAAGACAACATGCAACTTGAGAATACAGATACTAGCCCAACCTCTCAAAAGCTAAAGATAAGAAATAATTTTTAACACTAACTTTAAATACATTCAAAGAACTGATCTCTCTTAGTTCAAGAGGCAGACTATTCCAGAGCCTTGGACCCGCAACAGCAAAAGCCTGATCACCTTTTGACTTTAAATGAGATCGAGGAACAGAAAGCAAGGACTTATTATTTGATCTTAAAGACCTCGGTGCTTGATGAAGAGCAATAAGCTCAGATACATAAGCAGGAGCTATCCCATGCACTGCTTTAAAAAAATACAGCAGAGTTTTATATTTTATCCTAAAATCCACTGGTAGCCACCTGAGAGAAGCTAAGATAGGAGAGATGTGATGACTTTTCTTAGCACCCACTGGCAACCGTGCCGCCGCATTCTGAACTAATTGCAAGCGTGATATAGTGGTCTGACTGGACCCTACATAAAAAACATTGCAATAGTCAAGGACAGAACAAAGGCGTTAATAACCTTTTCTAAATCTTTCATCGACAGAATAGGCTTTAAACGTGCAATAGTCCTAATCTGGAAAAAGCAACTCTTAACCACGGCATTAATCTGCTTATCAAATCTCAGATCTAGGTCAAACACAACACCTAATTTTTTTACTTTGTCATGGCAATAGTCTGACCATGTGCCAAAATATTTAACAACATCGAAGCTTCCTCTGGCAGGGCCAAAAAGCATAATCTCAGTTTTACTTTGATTTAACTGAACCAAATTATGAGTCATCCAACTCTTAACCTCCTCCAGACATGCCAGCAGTGAATTAGAACCACAATTCTCTCCTACTTTCAAAGGGAGATAAATTTGTGTATCGTCGGCGTACAAATGGTAAGACATGCCATATTTTTTCAAAATCGAACCCAGAGGCAACATGTACAAGGAAAATAAAATTGGGCCAATAACAGAACCCTGAGGAACCCCACAAGTGACGGGTACCGTTGATGAAACAAAGTTGCCATATTTCACTGAGAATGCTCTATCTGAAAGATAGGACTTGAACCACTTTAAAACTGTCCCACCTATTCCAACCAATTGGGATAGCCGCTTCATGAGAATAGCATGGTCTATAGTATCAAAAGCCGCACTCAAGTCCAATAAAATTAGAGCTGCAGCATTACCTGCATCTCGGATTAAACAAAGGTCATTAACGACTCTCAAGAGTGCAGACTCTGTACTATAGCCTGCCCTAAAACCGGACTGGAATTTATCTAAGATCTCATGTTTACTTAAAAATGACATCAGCTGTGCATAAACCACCTTCTCTAAAACCTTAGATAGGCAAGGAAGCTTTGAGATGGGCCGGTAATTCTTCAGTTCACATGGGTCCAAATTATACTTTTTAAGAAGTGGCTGAATGACCGCTTGCTTGAGGGCCGTTGGAACAATCCCATTATGAAGACTACTGTTAATAATAGAAGCAATACTTGGCCCAACACAATCCACCACTTCCTTGAGAAGGCGTAAAGGAACCACATTATAATCATCAGATGTAGGCTTCAGACGAATAATGATGTCTTTAACTTGCGCCACTGACACCTGCTCAAAGAAATTAAAACTCATGACCCTATATGTCAACAACACAGTCTCACATGGCAGTATATGAAGACTGGATCTAATCTTCTCCACTTTTTCCAAAAAAAATGTCTGAAACATTTCACATGTTTCCAACGAGGGAGTTAAAGCAGAATTGCCAGTTGGTTTTAGAAGTCTATTAATCGTCGTGAAGAGGGCTAAAGGGGCATTACATTTCTGTGCAATGACACTGGAGAAATAGTTTTGCCTTGCAGTTCTCACTGCAGCCTGATAGTCTGAAAAACGCTGCCTCATAATTTGAAGAGAAACCTGTAGCTTATCCTTTCTCCATTTTCGTTCAGCCTTTCTGCATTCCTGCCTCAAGGAACGAGTAAAATTATTAAGCCACGGTATTGACTTACGCCTTGGTTTCCTAACTTTATATGGGGCCACTTTCTCCAAAATGTCTGAGCAACCAGAATTAAACAATATCATCAGCTCATTTGGGTCCACAGAAAGAGGAGAAGAAATGATCACATTTACAGATGCAGAGGAGTTATATACCTCAGTAAATTCTACAGCCGTTGATGACGTAATGAGACGAGTACAAAACACATCTGTCTGAGGCAAATTTGGTTTGCACGGCATACAGGCATTAAAAGTCACAGGCATATGATCAGACAAAAGATCATTACCAACTTCAATATTACAAATCGGAAGGCCCAGCGACAAGACCAAATCCAAAATATGGCCCTGTTCATGGGTAGGACTTGAAACAGACTGCTTGAAATTAAAAGATTCCACCAATTGTAGAAACTCAGAAACCATAGGCTTATTCGGACAGCACACATGAATATTAAAATCCCCAAGAATTAAAATATTATCACAGCTTGACACAATATGGGATAAAAACTCTGAAAACTGCTGAATAAAATCCTTATTGTACCTTGGTGGTCCATGTACCAGAACACCCATAACAGCTTCCCAAGCATCACACATCATAACTTGGGCCTCAAAGCTCTGATAGTTCACCGTCGACAAAAGCCGGCATTTAAATCTCCTCTTAAAAACACAAGCAAGTCCCCCACCCCGACCAGAAGTTCTAGGGGTGCTAAAAAATGAACAGTCATCTGGAGAAAGTTCAATCAAAGGATGCATTTCGCCGACGTTAAGCCAGGTTTCAGAAATAAACAAAAAATCCAAATCATATTGTGTATAAAAGTCATTTAAAACAAATGTTTTGTTTGCGAGTGATCTTGCATTAACCAATGCCATTTTCACTGTACCAGTCTCCAACGGGAGCAGCGAAGATCCATCCGAGACCACAGTCGACTCGATATAACGCAGATTGTTACCGTTTATTCCTCTCGAACGACGCTGAGTCACAATCCGCGAGGATGGTATCCAGGAAACCGGACAGACTGAATGCAAACAGGGAAGTGTCTCGATTGAATTACCTCCTGAAGTTAACAAATGCCTTTCAAACTTCCACGCCACTCTGGCTTTAAATTCACAGCGATTCCCGCCCGTCTACCACGCACCCAGAAACTAGGCCAGTCCAAGGCTCCACCGGTACAGACGGCATGAATCGCGG
Source organism: Rutilus rutilus (assembly GCA_021464565.1). Lineage (NCBI taxonomy): Eukaryota > Metazoa > Chordata > Actinopteri > Cypriniformes > Leuciscidae > Rutilus > Rutilus rutilus. The sequence goes on from JAJAQA010000001.1 coordinate 72,555,221, forward strand.
GTAAAAACAACATTTTCCACTCCGAGTGAGATCAGCCATCACTGCGTGAATGTGGAGCAAAGTTTTGCAATCATAAGTCCGTAGAGAGTAGTTGGGACTAATAAAACATACAAATAAAAACAAAAACAATAAAATGGATAGCACAGAGCGACGGCCAGCCAACACTATACACGGCGCCATCGCAGGTAACTGAGGAATGGAGTCCAATGGATTCACCCATCCATTCATTCATAATGTAGTCCATTATAACATCTACAAAGACAGCATCCATGCTTTCAATATGGAACTAGGCAAAGCTAGACAGACTTTCTTCTCAAATATTATAAACAGCAATTTAAACAACACACGCACTTTTTTTTGCTACTGTAGAGAGACTGACAAACCCCCCAAGCCAGATTCCCAGTGAAATGCTCTCAGACAACAAGTGCAGTGAGTTTGCTTCTTTCTTCTCTGAGAAAATCAATAATATCAGAAAGGTGATCAGCACATCCTTGAGTTGCACTGGGGTCAGACAGATCGAGCCACCTGATAAAGTAGTTACTATGTCTGATTTCAAAGAAATTGATGGCAAAATTTTGGAAGACACCGTACAGCACCTTAAAACATCAACCTGCGCTCTTGACACACTTCCCACATCATTTTTCAAAAGTGTGTTAAACAGTTTAGAAGCAGATCTTCTAGAAGTGGTAAATGCCTCACTTCTCTCTGGGAGTTTTCCAAACTCCCTGAAAACTGCAGTTGTCAAGCCCCTCCTGAAAAAGAGCAATCTGGATAAGACCATATTAAGCAACTATAGACCGATCTCAAATCTTCCTTTCATAGGCAAGATCATTGAAAAAGTTGTCTTCAATCAGCTGAACAAATTCTTATGCTCGAATGGATACTTTGACAATTTTCAATCTGGTTTCCGACCACATCACAGCACAGAGACAGCGCTCATAAAGATAATAAACGATATTCGCTTAAATACTGATTCAGGCAAATTATCAGTGCTGGTGCTACTCGACCTCAGTGCTGCATTTGACACTGTCGATCATAACATACTTCCTGACAGGCTGGAAAACTGGGTGGGGCTTTCTGGGATAGTCCTAAAATGGTTCAGGTCATACTTAGATGGGAGAGGTTATTATGTGAGTATAGGAGACCATAAGTCTGAGTGGACATCCATGACATGCGGAGTCCCTCAAGGCTCAATTCTTGCGCCACTCCTGTTCAACCTGTATATGCTCCCAATGAGCCAAATAATGAGAAAGAACCAAATTGCTTACCACAGCTATGCAGACGACACACAGATTTACTTAGCCCTTTCGCCTAACGATCACAGCCCCATTGACTCCCTGTGCCAATGCATTGATGAAGTCAACAGTTGGATGTGTCAAAACTTTCTTCAGTTAAACAAAGACAAAACTGAAGTCATTGCATTTGGAAACAAAGATGAAGTTCTCAAGGTGAACGCATACCTTCACTCTAGGGGTCAAACAACTAAAAATCAAGTCAGGAATCTTGGTGTGACACTAGAGTCAGACCTTAGTTTCAGTAGTCATGTCAAAGCAATAACTAAATCAGCATACTATCATCTGAAAAATATTGCAAGAATTAGATGCTTTGTTTCCAGACAAGACTTAGAGAAACTTGTTCATGCTTTCATCACCAGCAGGGTGGATTATTGTAATGGACTCCTCACTGGCCTTCCCAAAAAGACCATAAGACAGTTGCAGCTCATACAGAACGCTGCCGCCAGGATTCTGAGCAGAACCAGAAAATATGAACATATCACACCAGTCCTCAGCTCTTTACACTGGCTCCCAGTTAAATTTAGGATTGATTTTAAAGGATTATTACTGGTATATAAATCATTCAATGGCCTAGGACCTAAATACATTGCAGATATGCTCATTGAATATAAACCCAACAGATCACTCAGATCATTAGGATCATATCAGCTAGAAATACCAAGGGTTCACTCTAAGCATGGCGAATCTGCTTTTAGCTATTATGCCAGCCGCAGCTGGAACCAGCTTCCAGAAGAGATCAGATGTGCTCCTACAGTAGTCACTTTCAAATCCAGACTCAAAACACATCTGTTTAGCTGTGCATTTAATGAATGAGCACTGTGCCAATGCTCGTCCGACTGTTTGTACTGTACTGTATTTTATTTTTTATTCTTCGCAACTCTTTTAATTATTCTTATTACTTGTTCTTATTTTAATTTCTTCTATGTAAAGCACTTTGAATTGCCATTGTGTATGAAATGTGCTATATAAATAAACTTGCCTTGCCTTGCCTTACATTACTTACAGTTTGCGTCATCATTGTTGAGGCCAGAATATTTGACACGGCCTTATCTTTAAGCAAAAGTTGTCTGGGTTTCTGGCATCACACTGCTGCGATTGTTCTCAACAGTCACTCACACTCATTTCCCCAGAAAACAAGACTTAATATCTTATGTCATTTTACTACTTTGGTAATATAACGTTATGCATCTTTATTTAAGAAATGTTTGATATTTGGACTGGAAACAAGACAAAAATACTAGAAGTAAGAAAAGTAAGAAAAGCATTTTTTGCAGTGTAATAACTGAACTTGCAACAGTTTTGTTGTAAAGCACAATATTATGGTGAAATTAGATCTCGTGTTTGAGTTAAAACCGAATTATTGTTAAGCATAGCAAGAATCATAGCAAAAAGGCTAACAAATAAGAGTTATACCCACCAATTAATATTGCCCCTTCAATCGTGACATGGCTACCGTAATCATACAGAGAAAACATAGTTGCATACCTTTATCTTTCGCTCGTTTCTAAATTGGGCACCTGATGGCTTTGACCTTTCTTGTCCATCTCTTATTTGGCACTCGATATCGACAATCAACAGATGTCCCCTGATCCCCCCCCATACCAACTGTCACTCACGACGAGTCACGACCAGAAGTCAAGACTAAACCAATTCACCTTGGTGGTGGTGACCAAGTAATCGTTTTGTATTACCTATTTTTATTAGCCATAGCCATTCAGACCATTCAGAAAAACAAAAATGTGCAGGAAATATAGAGGCCTGTATTTATAATATTCGGAATGAAATGTGCGTTATTTGGAAGAAAGTCGAGGTGTGACTGACTTAGATAACTATATGGATACATACATGTAGTTTGTCGACAGGAACAGCACATCTGCGTGACATCGCAATCTTCTTGTAAACAGACTCACTCGCTGTATGACGACTAAACACATGTGGGGCGCGTGACAGATGCGATGATGGGAAATGGGGCGTAGTAGTCTTGCGCTTGAGGCGTAGTTGTCTTGTGCTGGAGGCGGTCATATGCAAACAACTGGTACGTCACTTCGTACCGTGACGTCACTTTATACCATGGATCCAGAACGAGCTGTATTTAGAGCTTGATTAAATAAATGATTTGTTTATAGTGGGGAGGACGTCTTAACCCCCTGGGGTCGATGGTATCGCCGGCGATACCAGCTCACTTTTGTTTTTATTGACTCAATAACTCTATCGATTTTTGTCATAAAAGCAAGTGTTATACATATTTTAAAACTGTTCAATGTCTTCTTTTATTTGTGTACACTCAAAATAAAAACAAAATGTTGTGTTTTTCATAAAATAAATAAAATAAACATGATGCGCGTTCTGCCGTCTCTCTAAATGAGAAACTCATTCTGAAACGCGACAGAAAATGACCTGTAACTCAGCGAATGTTTGTCACACAGACTTGAAACGCATGTCTAGACAATGCTTGGAGTCTCTAATTTTAAAGTATGTAAATGATTTAAAAAACAAATGTTCTCTGTTTAAGTAATCCGTAAGAAAGCAGCGGCATGTACAGTTTCTCAAACGCGTCCTAATTAAAGTCCGCGTGAACCGGAAGTTGCAAACGACTTTTCTCCAGTGCTGTGACGTATTTCCCAGTGAAAAGGAATATTGAACAGAGGGCAGGGTTTTACTCTAGTGCTCCTCCTCTCCATCTCTCGCTCATTACAGACTAACGGTTTGAGGGGAGTGGTTAAGCGTTTCTCAACCCAAGCCGTCAAGCATACGTCATCAGGGAAGGTCCTCCAATGCAGAGAGGAGGGGCATTTTCAGACTTTGATTAAAGATTACGAAGCCAAAACATTTTTTTCCGTGTTTTAACTTGCACGGATTAATTGTTCACCACAAGACTAGTAATATGCGCTAACAAAGTAAATAGGGTCCATTTTGATTTCAGTTGGACTTTAACTATAATGTGACCACACCCACGAGCGCACGTGCGATTGACATGCGATCCACGCGGCAGAACGCAGACCTGTAAACGCCCTCATTACCTCAAAACAAAGAATTAGAGACTTTGGTGACTTACTCCTCTCTGCTTTTCATCGAGTTTGGAAGACTGTGGTTTTTGCTGTGCTGTGCTGGTTACCTTGGATTTACCTCAAAAGAACGCGATTTGAAGATGAGAAGATTTTTAAGGTAAGACATGTTAAACTGGTCGTGTCAGATTAAAATGTATGTTATGAAATGAGTTTGGAGTAAAAACATGAACTAACCCAGATAGCACTGAGTCGGCGGACCAACCGCCGTCCCACCGCCGTTATACTAAAGGCGGCCCTTCCGCTGCCCGTCGGAGGCAAACGCTATTTTCGAGCGCTCGGTCGCCGCTTATTAGGGGTGTAACGATACACAAAACTGACGGTTCGGTACGTCCCACGGTTTTGATGTCTCGGTTCGGTTCGGTTCGGTTCATCTAGGTTCATTAAGGTGGAGTGGGGGGTTTAGAAAGCTAACTTTTTTTTTCTTTTTTTTTTACAGTGCTTTAATTAACAAATTGTGTCCTTGTCTGTAAATTAATTAAATTACAAGTAAACGTTTCGCAAGGATAAAAAAAATCATCTGCTAATGCTGTAAACTATATAGGAGCCCTTACTTGCACATTACTATAACATTAAAGCTTAACAACAGAGCCTAGACTTTTAGCCTAAATTCAGTTGCTATTTATTTTTAGATATAATAATAATCAACACTCAAGTAACAAATTGTATGAAAACATGTAAACTGCACATAAGGCAGTTTTTACATTAACATATGTTTTTACTCTAATTTATTATTGAATATAATCATTTACACAGTTGCTGTCATTTTCATGACAGATATTTTAAACATACATTAAATAATCAAGATGTCATTAACAGGTTAAGTAAAATATAATATATAGGCTAATATAGTGCATTTATTTAGTGAAAGAGTTCATTTCCTTAGCAAACCAACAAGCTGTGGACACTGAATGACTTGCCTGAGGTAACGTTAACTGTTAAATAAAGCTATGTGAAAAACTAAGCGTTTTATTGACGTATTTCCGCTGTTGAAACACTGATTGAGCGATTACACGAGTTATGATGCCTTTCAGTAAGTATACTGTATCTTTCAACATACCTTCAGGTGTCCATTCATGTTTATTCTGTAACTGAGGAAGAGAATCGCGTTTACTCGCGCTCTGCGCTGCCGCTTTAAATGAGGAGCTAGTACGGTGATCTGTCACGCCACATCAAAGAGCGCCAAAACGACATTTAATGTTTGAATTTCGTGATCAAATAGACAGAATTTGAAAGATTACACCTTGCTTATTATCGAAAGTAACAAATTTCACTGAGCTTATTGTGATTAAATGTGGTTAATGGTGGTTAGGCAACAACGCTGTATTCGTTGTACACATAAGACATGAGGTCCAATGAGCCGGGACAGCAGGGGGCGGGGCGGGCGTGTTCGGTACGCCATGAGAGTATCGCGATTCGTATCGTGGGTGGTGTATCACGGTTTTTCGGTTCGGTTCGAAAATCGTTACACCCCTAATGTGTATGCATATATATGTGTGTGTGTGTGTGTGTGTGTGTATATATATATATATATATATATATATATATATGTGTGTGTGTGTATATATGAAGAGTTCAGATGCAAAAGCCTCTAAATGCCATCTGAAATTTTCTTCTAGAATGAACCTTTTTATTAAGCTTGTATATTTAAGTTAGCTATAGGTGACACACCTGAATGAATGGCTCATTAAGTATGCAGGGGCATTGTCTCATCAGGTGTGAACTACTAAATATGCATGATCGTTTACGCCCCATCCGTATATTGCCTTTCCAAACTAAAAGTGTTTCACAAAACTTAAATCAATGTATCGTTTTATGTGAATGATTAGGCAGGATGATTTTCACATCATTTTGAAGAAAAAACTCTAGGCGACGACATCTATTAGTCAAAAGTCTTATTGACACATATTTAGTATGTGTTTTGTGGCCTTATTTCAGAAACGTTAATTTTTAGTTTTTTCAATAACCATGCATAAACATTATTTTCTCAAAAATGAAAACATGTACATACATGTGGCTCACATATTATTGTAGTCCTGTTTGTGCTACATAGAGTGAATTTACACCTTTGCCATTAATATGTTTATAAGCAACTGAAAAAAGCACAAATGTCAGGGCATGTCAGAACATCTTCACTCCTCATTCTCCTGGATCTGTCTGCTGCCTTCGACACTGTAAACCATCAGATCCTTATGTCCTGTCTCTCATCACTGGGCATCACAGGAACTTCACTCGACTGGTTTGAGTCCTATCTCACAGGTAGGTCCTTCAAAGTCGCATGGAGAGGCGAGGTTTCCAGAGCACATCAACTGACCACAGGGGTTCCTCAGGGTTCAGTTCTTGGTCCCCTCCTCTTCTCCATCTACACTACATCACTGGGACACATCATACAGGCACACGGTTTTTCCTACCACTGCTATGCTGATGACACACAACTCTTCCTCTCATTTCAACCAGATGATCCCACAGTAGCTGCACGGGTCTCGAGCTGTCTGGCAGACATCAAAGACTGAGCTGCTCGTCCTCCCTGCCAATCCATCTCTACAGCACGACTTCACCATCCAGCTTGATTCATCATCAATCCCCCCATCAAGGTCGGTCAGAAATCTGGGAGTAACGTTTGATGACCAGCTGACCTTCACAGATCACATTTCAAAGACAGCTCGATCATGCAGGTTTGCGCTGCACAACATCAGGAAGATCAGGCCTTTCCTTACTGAGCATGCAACACAACTCCTCGTCCAGGCCCTGGTCATCTCTAGGCTTGACTACTGCAATGCTCTTCTGGCCGGACTTCCAGCATGTGCAACAGAACCTCTTCAGATGATCCAGAATGCTGCAGCTCGTCTTGTCTTCAACGAGCCCAAGAGGGCCCACGTCACTTCTCTGTTCATCTCTCTGCACTGGCTACCTCTCGCTGCTCGCATCAAGTTCAAGGCATTGACGCTTGCTTACAGATCTATCACAGGCTCAGCTCCCTCCTACTTTCACTCACTCCTACGAGCCTACATCCCTACCAGACGCGACATCAACGAGCGACGTCTCGTGGTTCCATCACAGAAAGCCACAAAATCACTTTCCAGAACATTCTCATTCACAGGTCCATGCTGGTGGAACGCTCTCCCCACCCTCATCCGGAATGCAGAATCCCTGACAACATTCAAAAAACAGCTGAAAACCCATCTCTTCCGTGAGCACTTAACTTCATAAAAAATAAAAAAAAACTTCCCTTTAAAACCTCACTTATCGTGCTTATGCTACTCTGAATAATGCCTGAACTTCGTATTTTGAGCACTTCTTGCGTTGTTGTTGTTTTTTGCCTCTTCATGATGACTCGCTTAATTTAGTCCTAATTTGTAAGTCGCTTTGGATAAAAGCGTCTGCTAAATGACTAAATGTAAAATGTAAATGTAAATGTAAATCTCAAGGACCCCAAAAACACCCCAGACCCCAGAGGGTTAAAGGGTTAGTTTACCCACAAGTGATCATTTGGTCCTCATTTACTCAACATCATGTCTTTCCAAACCAAAATGACTTCTTTCTTCTGGGCAATCTAAACAATATGCTTATAACAACTGTTAAAAGTCAACGGGAACTGAAACTGTTTTTCTTACTGGCATCCTCCAAAATAGCTTCTTTTGTGTGTGTGCGGTGTGCATGTGTGTGAGAGAGAGTGAGTGGATGCGTGTGTATTTCCACCACAGTATGATCATTAGTATCTGAACTATAGGTTAATGTTAGTGCCTAAGAGAGAATCAGAAACATTAATCAAGACACAGAGCCTTTATTACCCACACATCCACATTTTGTTCTCAACAAGAAAAGATGTTGTTTGGGGAATGTTCTTTCTAGAACATCTGTGTTTGAAAACACATCAATACGATCAGTGTTAAAAAAACAAAACAATAATCAATAGCATTTATTTAACTCACATTGAAGTTTGCGAGTCGACCTGGTAGGGAAAGAGTGCATCCTAAATATGTTTCTGTTAATGGTTTTACAACAGTTGCTAAGGCTAGATGTTTAAAGAATGACACTTCAAATGTGACATGAAAATAAGCAATAGATGCAAAAGCGAGAATTAAATGTTTATTGACCACAAGTGAGAACAAATCCAAAACAATAGGTGAAGACCACAGAATCTGGGTGACGCAGGGACGTTGAATAGGCAACCCGATCAGCCGTGAGGGTGTAGATATGGGCAGAATCCAACGGTCTGTGTGCGCGAATCAACTTCCAGAAGGAATTAATTCCACAAATAGCAGTCCAGGAAACTCAGGAAAAGGGATACAAAACCAGGAAACTGTTTTTAGATAAGGTCCAACTGTAGCTACAGAGGTCAGGCAGACAGGACACGACACCAAAGACTTCAACAACGATCTGACAACACAAGACAGAAGGTAAGGAACATATAAAGGCAATGCTGATAGACATGGAAGAAAAATAACACCAGATGTTTTTGAAATAAAAAGCCTGTTGAATTGCACTACTTGAAAAAAAATATGCATTGCATTAACCATGCTTGGATTTTAATGCATTGTATTTTAGCTTCCTGGCGTAGCTCGTCAAACGTCAAGAGTAGAATTGCGACGAAGTTGTATTCGGAGGCTCTGACGTATTGGGCCATCTCGCAACCCCAAAAGAAACTGGTCCTTTAGGAGGGCCTCTCCTTCTCCAAGCCCATGGTCCTGCCTCTTCTTCAGCCGAGACAATTGTTCCCGCAGTTGCAAAGCAAAGGCACGTATGGTCTGCCGAGGTCCCTGCTTGCAATTAAAGAATTGCGTCCGGAGGACAGCTGCAGGAGTTGAGTCACCGTACTGCCCCGTTAGAAAGTCAAGGATAGCCTGGGCTGTGGCTCGGGTTGCTTCCGGCGCCGCTTGTACTTCTCTCCTGGCTTCGCCTTCGAGTGAATTTAAAATGAACTGGGTCTTCTGTGTAGCGTTTAACACTGGCCATAAAGTTGGCTTGACGTTGGACATTCGCACATTTAGGCACCGTCTCTAAAGTTACATACACGTTTCTAACTTCAATAGCAAACTTGAATAAATTGAATAAATATAAAAAAAGTAAAAGGTGTACATCATGCCTGACACCTACATGAACACTTTGGTTTTATGACTAAGTCATTCTCTTCCAGTGCTTATGAAGTTAGAAATGTGTGTATCTATGTCGCATGTAACTGTCTTGAGACGGTCCCTAAATGTGCGAATGTCCAACATCAAGTTTCAAGTTTCAAGTTTGTATTTATTTATATAGCACATTTAAAAACAGCAAACAGGGCTGATCAAAGTGCTGAACAATACACAAGATACACAACAAGGACATAAACCACACATTCATAACAAAAGCTCACAATGAATTAAAAGCTAAAGAAAAAAAGTAGGTTTTAAGAGAGGATTTAAAAACAGTTAGAGATTGAGCCGCTCTGATGTAAAATGGAAGGCTGTTCCACAGTCTAGGGCCAGCAATCGCAACGGCTCTGTCTCCTCTATTCTTTAACTGTGATCTGGAGACAGACAGAAGTTTCTGATCACCAGACCTCAGGTTTCGTGTAGGATTATGTGGACAGAGAAGCTCAGACAAATAGCTCGGTGCCAGATTATTTACGGATTTAAAAACAAAGAGAAGAATTTTAAATTCAATTCTAAAATGCACAGGTAGCCAGTGCAGTGATTTTAAAATAGGTGAAACATGATCGAATTTGCGTTTTCTTTTGAGGAACTTTGCAGCAGCATTCTGTACTAGTTGGAGACGAGCGATAGAGTGTTTGGGTATGCCATAGTAGAGGGAGTTGCAATAGTCCAACCGCGATTTAATGAGCGCATGGACAGCAATCTCTAAGGTTTTCTCAGAGAGAGAGGATTTGATCTTAGAGAGAAGACGTAGCTGGAAAAAGCAAGAACTAATCACCGCATTTATTTGTTTTTCAAATTTGAGGTTCTGATCCCAGAAAACACCTACGTTTTTAATGCAAGATGAAGTTGGAGAGAGGTGATCCAGATCAATGTTACTGCTATTAAAGTTGTCATGGGGGCCAAAGACTATAAGAGACTATATCAAGCCGACTTTATAGCCAGTATATCACTGGGAAACGCTTTAGCGTGAAACTTTGCGCGTTAAATTCATATTCTGAGTCCATCTGCTTGCCTGTAGCCATATAGTACAGCCTTCTCAATAAGGTGCGAGCATGAGATTATGCTGTTTGTGGAGTTGTTTAATCCTCCTCTGCTGAGATCTTCACAGATTTAATGTCTTCTTTTCTCTTCAGTTGATTTCATCTAAGGCTGTGTCTGAAGTCAGTTGTAGTTCTTGTGTTTCTGCTCATCTCTTTTTCTGTTATCTTCTTTCCTTCTGTGATTCTGCTTGTTAACATGCTTATTAAGCCTGAGATGACTCCATATTTAATATACACAGACTTTGTGGCTCAGATAAGGTCCAGTTCTGGTTTTGCTCTTGGCTAACACGTGGCATTGCTATGGCCTGCTTGTGGCCCAGATCTGGCAAACAGGAGCGGTCCGCCCAAGGGCAGTCATTCCACGCTGCATGTGGGCCAGATCAGTTTTCCACATGTACCAGATGTGGGCCGGATCTGGGACGGCAAAATGTTGCTATGTGGGTACTAATCATCGTAATCACATCACCTTGTTAATCCTAAATAGTTTTAACTGTCCACTGTTCATCAAAAGAATCTTCTGCACATTCTTTGCTTTCCCAGCATATTCTGCATATTTGAACCTTCTCAGAGTGACTGTATGATTCTGAGATCCATCTTTTCACACTGGATTAAAATTATGGACTTTTACACAACTGTTATAAAGCTTACACCCCCAGACTCCTGATGCATTGCGTTACCACCCTGAGCAGTGAATTATTTCACTCTTTGTAATGTTCAATTGTCATCAACAATCACAAAACAAAAAAATCATCTGGGTACCAACACACAGTCTATCAAACAAATGTACATTTTTAATGGGTTCCTTTTTTATTTATTCAGATATAATTTTGTGCAGTATATTTAAATACTGGTCAAACGTTGCAGAATAAACTGCTTCATCAGGGCATTACTAAATAAAAGTGAGCTAGCTCTGGGGCCTGTTTCAGAAAGGAGGTTAAGTGAAACCTGAGTATGTTAACCCTGAAATGAGGGAAACTGGGTTTTCCGTTTCAGAATGGGAGGTTTGTCAAACCCGAGAAAGCAGAGTAAGTCAAGCCCATTTCTGAAAGACAGGTAACTTATACTCAGAGTCAGTTACCACGGTAACTTACTCTGTGAACCTAACCTGGTCAGGAGCATGTTTTCTTATGTAAACCCAGAGTTTGTCTTTTAGTTAATGCATCCTAATTTAATAATCTTTAGATATTTTGACTGGAAACAACAAGACAAAAAAAAAAAAAAAAATTGCAGTGCAGTTCATTCATTCATTGCACATTTTTCTATATAACATTGGAGAGAGCACATTAGTAAGGCCACTGTATCAGAGCGGGAAGGAAATTGTGCTTCGCTGTCACGCTGTTTCTGAGATTTTTTGTGTTGTTTCCTCGACACAAACCCATGAGATCCATCAAAGAGAAGTTCACGGGATTGCAGGACAGTGGTGGAGAAATCGGTTTAAATGAGGCTAACCTGATAAATGGCGTTCATTTGATAACATCTTGCTGTGACCTCTGAAAGTAGCCTAATAATTAGAATTTCCTTTAGGATTTCCAATGTGGTTGGATGCATTGATGACATGCATATTACTGTATGGAATGGGAGGATGCCAGATGGAAGGATAGTCCGAGATATATGCCGTAACCACCACCACCACAGCTAAATAAATACACACAAATTATTCACAATTTATTTGGTCATCTTTATTTCCTACAAATACAAAAGCAACAGTTATTATTTTTCCTGTTGGATTTTAGTATTCTTCCAGTATTGTGTATCTCCTCTTCATCTATCAGTGCTGGTGCAGGTCCTCTGCCTTCTTGCTGTTGCAGAGGAAAACTCAAATGTTAACTTCATTAGCTTAATTTAAAAATGTAAAAGGTTGGATTAGAGTACATTTAATTATGTGAAAAGAGCATTATACTATGTGGAAACAGCTGCTGCACATTGAAATAGACCCTGAATTATATTAATTTAATATGTCAAATGTTTGTAAAGTCATGTAGCCTACAGCCATGAACCTTTTATGCTTAAAGATTTAACCGGACTGGATTGCAACATCTAGTCCTTTCAACGAACCATTATTGATATCTACCTATTCGGAACCATGATAACAGGTTTTCTGCTGTTTGGATTAGGCATTGCCCTGGTTTATCGAGGAATTAAGAAGACGGTGACAGCTGTCCAAAACCCCACAAGGCTGCCCGTCATTCTTTATTCTTTATTCTTTATTTCAAGGATAGCCCCTTGAGATGTACCATCTCATTTTCAAGGGGGTCCTTACAATAATAACGAACAATACAAGATAATAAAGAGTAAATATTAAAGATAATTTCAAACACATAAGCACACATCAGCACAAAGACATACACACACTCACATACCCACACACTCTCCAACAATGCTCCCCGAAACTAGCCCCCCATGAATAAATAAATAAATAAGTAAATAAAATATATATATAAAAAAATCCCTCTACGAAAAATAGAAGTAGACATTTGTACACATAAGCATACTATACACCCCCTTATAAATACATCTGCTTGCATGCACAAATAAAGAATACAATACATATTTGTACACAAATTATATACGGTACACTGTACAGTGAGTAATGTGAGTCCTAAAACAGTTCAGAAACAAAAACAGGATGTTTGAAAATGCGTGATTAGAGATGATTTGAAGATATGAAAAGAAGTGATCGACCTAAGTGAAGAAGGTGTTGTAAGGAAGAGATAGGATCCAATATGCAATTAGAGAGTCAGAGTTTATTTCTTTTGAGAGAGCAGAAAACAAAGTCTCTTCAAACAGGAACGCAGGTAAATGCAGATGAAGCAGAGATAAACTGCCTTTTCAAACAGGAACTCAGGTAGCTGCTAATAGTGCAGAAAAACAGTCTTTTCAAACAGGAACTCAGGTAGCTGCATATAGTGCAGATCAAACAGTCAACAGTCTTATAAACGGGAACCCTCTCTCAACTCTCTTGTGCATGACTGAGAGGCAGCAGAAATCAGGGAGAACGGCCAGGAGACTCTTAACCTCTCGTCTCCACGGGCAGAGCGTAGCAACGCACAAAGTCCGTTCAGGCGTTCGTCGACAGCGGGAGGGCTGGACACTATGTAGAAGAGAATATTAATAGACAGTGTAACGGCTTAGCTGACCTGTACCAGGTTGTAGACAGAACTGCGACAAGACAAGACAAGACAGGAACAGCGGGAATTGTAGATAGCCACCAGCATAATACTCAAACGAAATAATCCGGCAAATGGCAGGAAAACAGGGAACATTAAATAGCGAGCAGGCTAGAGGAGAGAACAGGTGAAACTAGAAAAAAAAGTTTGTTGAGACAAACTTTAAGTTGGCTTGAGAAAGCCGGACCAAAGAGTTTGAAGAAGTTAAAAGTAGTTAGCAGTTTTAAGTAGTTTGAAGTTTAAAGTAGTTTAAATTTTGATTGATAAATTAGTTAGAAAGAAAGAATAGTTAGAAAGAAAGAAAAAAGATTAGTTAGAAAGAAAAAGAAAGAAAGATTAGTTAGAAAGAAAGAGAAAGAAAGAGAAAGAAAGAAATAGAAAGAAAGAGAGAAAGAGAAAGAAAGAAAGAGAAAGAAAAAGAATATTAGGTAGAAAGAAAGAGAAATAAAGAAAGAAAGAAAGAGGGATTAGTTAGAAAGAAATATATATTAGCTAGAATGAAAGAAAGAAAGATGGATTAGTAAGAAAGAAAGATGGATTAGTTAGAAAGAAAGAAAGATGGATTAGTTAGTAAGAAAGAAAGAAAGAAAAAGAGAAAGAAAGAAAGAAAGAAAGAGAAAGAAAGATGGATTAGTTAAAAAGAAAGAAAGATAGATTAGCTAAAATGAAAGAAAGAAAGAGAAAGAAAGAAAGAAAGAAAGAGGTATTAGAAAGAAATATATATTAGCTAGAATGAAAGAAAAAAAGAAAGATGGATTAGTAAGAAAGAAAGATGGATTAGTTATAAAGAAAGAAAGATGGATTAGTTAGAAAGAAAGAAAGAAAGAAAGAAAGAAAGAAAGAAAGAAAGAAAGATGGATTAGTTAGAAAGAAAGAAAGATGGATTAGTTAGTTAGAAAGAAAGATTAGTTAGAAAAAAGAAAGAAAGAAAGAAAGAAAGATGGATTAGTTAGAAAGAAAGAAAGATGGATTAGTTAGAAAGAAAGATTAGCTAGAATGAAAGAAATAATGAACGGTGGATTAGTTGGTTAGAAAGAAAGAAAGAAAGAAAGAAAGAAAGAAAGATGGATTAGTTAGAAAGAAAGAAAGATGGATTAGTTAGAAAGAAAGAAAGAAAGAAAGAAAGAAAGATTGATTAGTTAGAAAGAAAGAAAGAAAGATTAGCTAGAATGAAAGAAAGAATGAATGGTGGATTAGTTGGTTAGAAAGAAAGAAAGATGGATTAGTTAGAAAGAAAGAAAGAAAGAAAGAAAGAAAGAAAGAAAGATTGATTAGTTAGAAAGAAAGATAGATTAGCTAGAATGAAAGAAAGAATGAACGGTGGATTAGTTGGTTAGAAAGAAAGAAAGATGGATTAGTTAGAAAGAAAGATGGATTAGTTAGTTAGAAAGAAAGAAAGAAAGAAAGAAAGAAAGAAAGAAAGAAAGAAAGAAAGATGGATTAGTTAGAAAGAAAGAAAGATGGATTAGTTAGTTAGAAAGAAAGATTGATTAGTTAGAAAGAATGAAAGAAAGAAAGAAAGAAAGATTAGCTAGAATGAAAGAAAGAATGAACGGTGGATTAGTTGGTTATAAAGAAAGAAAGATGGATTAGTAAGTAAGAAATATGGATTAGTTAGAAAGAAAGAAAGAAAGAAAGAAAGAAAGAAAGAAAGAAAGAAAGAAAGAAAGATGGATTAGTTAGAAAGAAAGATGGATTAGTTAGAAAGAAAGAAAGAAAGAAAGAAAGAAAGAAAGAAAGATTGATTAGTTAGAAAGAAAGAAAGATTAGCTAGAATGAAAGAAAGAATGAACGGTGGATTAGTTGGTTAGAAAGAAAGAAAGATGGATTAGTTAGAAAGAAAGAAAGAAAGAAGGATTAGTTAGAAAGAAAGAAAGAAAGAAAGAAAGATAGATTAGTTAGAAAGAAAGAGATTAGTTAGAATGAAAGAAAAAAGATATATTAGTTAGAAAGAAAGAAAGAAAGATGGATTAGTTAGAATGAAAGAAAGAAAGATGGATTAGTTAGAAAGAAAGAAAGAAAGAAAGAAAGAAAGAAAGATTGATTAGTTAGAATGAAAGAAAGAATGGACAGTGGATTAGTTGGTTAGAAAGAAAGAAAGATGGATTAGTTAGAAAGAAAGATAGATTAGCTAGAATGAAAGAAAGAATGAACGGTGGATTAGTTGGTTAGAAAGAAAGAAAGATGGATTAGTTAGAAAGAAAGATGGATTAGTTAGTTAGAAAGAAAGAAAGAAAGAAAGAAAGATGGATTAGTTAGAAAGAAAGAAAGATGGATTAGTTAGTTAGAAAGAAAGATTGATTAGTTAGAAAGAATGAAAGAAAGAAAGAAAGAAAGAAAGAAAGAAAGATTAGCTAGAATGAAAGAAAGAATGAACGGTGGATTAGTTGGTTATAAAGAAAGATGGATTAGTAAGAAAGAAAGATGGATTAGTTAGAAAGAATGAAAGAAAGAAAGATGGATTAGTTAGAAAGAAAGAAAGATGGATTAGTTAGAAAGAAAGAAAGAAAGAAAGAAAGAGAAAGAAAGAAAGAAAGAAAGAAAGAAAGAAAAGAAAGATAGATTAGTTAGAAAGAAAGAGATTAGATAGAAAGATAGATTAGTTAGAAAGAAAGAGATTAGTTAGAATGAAAGAAAGAAAGATATATTAGTTAGAAAGAAAGAGAGATTAGTTAGAATGAAAGAAAGAAAGATGGATTAGTTAGAAAGAAAGAAAGAAAGAAAGAAAGAAAGAAAGAAAGAAAGATTGATTAGTTAGAAAGAAAGAAAGAAAGATTAGCTAGATTGAAAGAAAGAATGAACGGTGGATTAGTTGGTTAGAAAGAAAGAAAGATGGATTAGTTAGTTAGAAAGAAAGAAAGAAAGAAAGAAAGAAAGAAAGAAAGAAAGAGATTAGTTAGAAAGAAAGAGATTAGATAGAAAGATAGATTAGTTAGAAAGAAAGAGATTAGTTAGAATGAAAGAAAGAAAGATATATTAGTTAGAAAGAAAGAAAGAGATTAGTTAGAATGAAAGAAAGAAAGATGGATTAGTTAGAAAGAAAGAAAGAAAGAAAGAAAGAAAGAAAAGAAAGAAAGAAAGAAAGAAAGAGATTAGTTAGAAAGAAAGAGATTAGATAGAAAGATAGATTAGTTAGAAAGAAAGAGATTAGTTAGAATGAAAGAAAGAAAGATATATTAGTTAGAAAGAAAGAAAGAGATTAGTTAGAATGAAAGAAAGAAAGATTGATTAGTTAGAAAGAAAGAAAGAAAGATTAGCTAGATTGAAAGAAAGAATGAATGGTGGATTAGTTGGTTAGAAAGAAAGAAAGATGGATTAGTTAGTTAGAAAGAAAGAAAGAAAGAAAGAAAGAAAGAAAGAAAGAGATTAGTTAGAAAGAAAGAGATTAGATAGAAAGATAGATTAGTTAGAAAGAAAGAGATTAGTTAGAATGAAAGAAAGAAAGATATATTAGTTAGAAAGAAAGAAAGAGATTAGTTAGAATGAAAGAAAGAAAGATGGATTAGTTAGAAAGAAAGAAAGAAAGAAAGAAAGAAAGAAAAGAAAGATAGATTAGTTAGAAAGAAAGAGATTAGATAGAAAGATAGATTAGTTAGAAAGAAAGAGATTAGTTAGAATGAAAGAAAGAAAGATATATTAGTTAGAAAGAAAGAAAGAGATTAGTTAGTTAAAAAGAAAGATAGATTAGTTATAACGAAAGATAGATTAGTTAGAAAGATAGATTAGTTAGAAAGAAAGATAGATTAGATAGAAGGATAAATAGATAGATTAGATAGAAAAAAAGAAAGAGATTAGTTATATATATAGATAGATAGATAGATAGATAGATAGATAGATAGATAGATAAAGTTTGAAGATAGATAGATAGATAGACAGATAGACAGATAGATAGATAGATAGATAGATAGATAGATAGATAGATAGATAAAGTTTGAAGATAGATAGATAGATAGATAGATAGATAGATAGATAGATAGATAGATAGATAGATAGATAGATAGATAGATAGATAGATAGATAGATAGATTGATTTATGAGTCCATAGAATGGTAGTTTAATTGAGTCTAGGGCTTCAGGGAGTTTAGATTTGAGTTTTTGGCTTGTACACTAATGGGCCACCGTAGTCTTGGCTCAATTTGAGCACTCTGCAATGTTAGTCTATGGGATTTTTATGGTTTTTAATATTAATTTTTAAGAAAACTGAAAGTCAAATCAGTCTGAAAAGATATAGCACACCAAGTCAGAACAGTCTGAAGGTCTGACCCGAGTTTGGAGTTTGTAGAGTTAAAGCTCTAGGAGGAGTTAGAGTTGATAAATTTGGGTCAGAAGAATAAGAAGAAGAACTAGAAAAAAAAGTTTGTTGAGACAAACTTTAAGTTGGCTTGAGAAAGCCTGACCAGAGAGTTTGAAGAAGTTTAAAGAAGTTAGAAGTTTAAAGTAGGTTAAAGTTAGATTGATAGATTAGTTAGAAAGAAATAATAGTTGGAAAGAAAGAAAGAAAGAAAGAAAGAAAGAAAGAAAGAAAGAAAGAAAGAAAGAAAGAAAGAAAGAAAAAAGATTAGTTAGAAAGAAAGAAAGAAAGAAAGAAAGAAAGAAAGTAAAAAGATTAGTTAGAAAGAAAGAAAGAAAGAAAGAAAGAAAGAAAGAAAGAAAAAAGATTAGTTAGAAAGAAAGAAAGAAAGAAAGAAAGAAAGAAAGAAAGAAAGAAAGTAAAAAGATTAGTTAGAAAGAAAGAAAGAAAGAAAGAAAGAAAGAAAGAAAGTAAAAAGATTAGTTAGAAAGAAAGAAAGAAAGATTAGTTAGAAAGAAAGAAAGAAAGAAAGAAAGAAAGAAAGAAAGAAAAAGATTAGTTAGAAAGAGAAAGAAAAGATTAGTTAGAAAGAAAGAAAGAAAAGTAAGAAAAAGAAAAAAGAAAGATTAGTTAGAAAGAAAGAAAGAAAAAAGATTAGTTAGAAAGAAAAAAGATTAGTTAGAAAGAAAGAAAGAAAAGTAAGAGAAAGAAAGAAAGAAAGATTAGTTAGAAAGAAAGAAAGAAAGAAAGAAAAAAGATTAGTTAGAAAGAAAGAAAGAAAGAAAGAAAGTAAGAGAAAGAAAGATTAGTTAGAAAGAAAGAAAGAAAAGTAAGAGAAAGAAAGAAAGAGAAAGAAAGAAAGATTAGTTAGAAAGAAAGAAAGAAAGAAAGAAAGAAAGAAAGAAAGAAAGAAAGAAAGAAAGTAAAAAGATTAGTTAGAAAGAAAGAAAGAAAGAAAGAAAGAAAGAAAGAAAGTAAAAAGATTAGTTAGAAAGAAAGAAAGAAAGATTAGTTAGAAAGAAAGAAAGAAAGAAAGAAAGAAAGAAAGAAAGAAAGAAAGAAAAAGATTAGTTAGAAAGAGAAAGAAAAGATTAGTTAGAAAGAAAGAAAGAAAGAAAAGTAAGAAAAAGAAAAAAGAAAGATTAGTTAGAAAGAAAGAAAGAAAAAAGATTAGTTAGAAAGAAAAAAGATTAGTTAGAAAGAAAGAAAGAAAAGTAAGAGAAAGAAAGAAAGAAAGATTAGTTAGAAAGAAAGAAAGAAAGAAAGAAAAAAGATTAGTTAGAAAGAAAGAAAGAAAGAAAGAAAGTAAGAGAAAGAAAGATTAGTTAGAAAGAAAGAAAGAAAAGTAAGAGAAAGAAAGAAAGAGAAAGAAAGAAAGATTAGTTAGAAAGAAAGAAAGAAAGAAAGAAAGAAAGAAAGAAAGAAAGAAAGAAAAAAGATTAGTTAGAAAGAAAGAAAAGTAAGAGAAAGAAAGATTAGTTAGAAAGAAAGAAAGAAAGTAAAAAGATTAGTTAGAAAGAAAGAAAGAAAGAAAGAAAGAAAGAAAGTAAAAAGATTAGTTAGAAAGAAAGAAAGAAAGAAAGAAAAGCAAGAAAAAGAAAAAAGAAAGATTAGTTAGAAAGAAAGAAAGAAAAATGATTAGTTAGAAAGAAAGAAAGAAAAAAGATTAATTAGTTAAAAAGAAAGAAAGAAAGAAAGAAAGAAGATTAATTAGTTTGAAAGAAAGAAAGAAAGAAAGAAAGAAAGAAAGAAAAAAGATTAGTTAGAAAGAAAGAAAGAAAAGTAAGAAAAAGAAAGAAAGAAAGATTAGTTAGAAAGAAAGAAAGAAAGAAAGAAAGAAAGAAAGAAAAAAGATTAGTTAGAAAGAAAGAAAGAAAAGTAAGAAAAAGAAAGAACGAAAGATTAGTTAGAAAGAAAGAAAGAAAGAAAGAAAGAAAGAAAAAAGATTAGTTAGAAAGAAAGAAAGAAAAGTAAGAGAAAGAAAGATTAGTTAGAAAGAAAGAAAGAAAGAAAGTAAAAAGATTAGTTAGAAAGAAAGAAAGAAAAAAGATTAATTAGTTAGAAAGAAAGAAAGAAAGAAAGAAAGAAAAAAGAAAGATTAGTTAGAAAGAAAGAAAGAAAGAAAGAAAGAAAGAAAGAAAGAAAGAAAGAAAGAAAAAAGATTAGTTAGAAAGAAAAAGATTTGTTAGAAAGAAAGAAAGAAAGAAAGAAAGAAAGAAAGAAAGAAAGAAAGAAAGAAAAAAGATTAGTTAGAAAGAAAGAAAGAAAAGTAAGAAAAAGAAAGAAAGAAAGATTAGTTAGAAAGAAAGAAAGAAAGAAATAAAGAAAGAAAGAAAAAAGATTAGTTAGAAAGAAAGAAAGAAAAGTAAGAAAAAGAAAAAGAAAGATTAGTAAGAAAGAAAGAAAGAAAGAAAAAAGATTAGTTAGAAAGAAAGAAAGAAAAGTAAGAAAAAGAAAGAAAGAAAGAAAAGTAAGAAAAAGAAAGAAAGAAAGAAAGAAAGAAAGATTAGTTAGAAAGAAAGAAAGAAAGAAAGAAAGAAAGAAAAAAGATTAGTTAGAAAGAAAGAAAGAAAGAAAGAAAGAAAGTAAGAGAAAGAAAGATTAGTTAGAAAGAAAGAAAAGTAAGAGAAAGAAAGAAAGAGAAAGAAAGAAAGAAAGATTAGTTAGAAAGAAAGAAAGAAAGAAAGAAAGAAAGAAAAAAGATTAGTTAGAAAGAAAGAAAGAAAAGTAAGAGAAAGAAAGATTAGTTAGAAAGAAAGAAAGTAAAAAGATTAGTTAGAAAGAAAGAAAGAAAGAAAGAAAGTAAGATTAGTTAGAAAGAAAGAAAGAAAGAAAGAAAGAAAGAAAGAAAGAAAGAAAGAAAGAAAGAAAGAAAGAAAAGCAAGAAAAAGAAAAAAGAAAGATTAGTTAGAAAGAAAGAAAGAAAAATGATTAGTTAGAAAGAAAGAAAGAAAAAAGATTAATTAGTTAAAAAGAAAGAAAGAAAGAAAGAAAGAAGATTAATTAGTTTGAAAGAAAGAAAGAAAGAAAGAAAGAAAGAAAGAAAGAAAGAAAGAAAGAAAGAAAAAAGATTAGTTAGAAAGAAAGAAAGAAAAGTAAGAAAAAGAAAGAAAGAAAGATTAGTTAGAAAGAAAGAAAGAAAGAAAGAAAGAAAGAAAAAAGATTAGTTAGAAAGAAAGAAAGAAAAGTAAGAAAAAGAAAGAACGAAAGATTAGTTAGAAAGAAAGAAAGAAAAAAAGAAAGAAAGAAAAAAGATTAGTTAGAAAGAAAGAAAGAAAAGTAAGAGAAAGAAAGATTAGTTAGAAAGAAAGAAAGAAAGAAAGAAAGAAAGAAAGTAAAAAGATTAGTTAGAAAGAAAGAAAGAAAAAAGATTAATTAGTTAGAAAGAAAGAAAGAAAGAAAGAAAGAAAGAAAGAAAGAAAGAAAAAAGAAAGATTAGTTAGAAAGAAAGAAAGAAAGAAAGAAAGAAAGAAAGAAAGAAAGAAAGAAAGAAAGAAAAAAGATTAGTTAGAAAGAAAAAGATTTGTTAGAAAGAAAGAAAGAAAGAAAGAAAGAAAGAAAGAAAGAAAGAAAGAAAGAAAGAAAAAAGATTAGTTAGAAAGAAAGAAAGAAAAGTAAGAAAAAGAAAGAAAGAAAGATTAGTTAGAAAGAAAGAAAGAAAGAAAGAAAGAAAGAAAAAAGATTAGTTAGAAAGAAAGAAAGAAAGAAAAGTAAGAAAAAGAAAAAGAAAGATTAGTAAGAAAGAAAGAAAGAAAGAAAAAAGATTAGTTAGAAAGAAAGAAAAGTAAGAAAAAGAAAGAACGAAAGATTAGTTAGAAAGAAAGAAAGAAAGAAAGAAAGAAAGAAAGAAAGAAAGAAAGAAAGAAAAAAGATTAGTTAGAAGAAAGAAAGAAAGAAAGAAAGAAAGAAAGAAAGAAAGAAAGAAAGAAAAAAGATTAGTTAGAAAGAAAGAAAGAAAAGTAAGAAAAAGAAAAAAGAAAGATTAGTTAGAAAGAAAGAAAGAAAAGTAAGAAAAAAAAGAAAGATTAGTAAGAAAGAAAGAAAGAAAGAAAGAAAGAAAGAAAGTAAAAAGATTAGTTAGAAAGAAAAAAGATTAATTAGTTGGATGGATAGATTAGTAAGAAAGAAAGAAAGATAGATAAGTTAGTTAGAAAGATAGATAGATTAGTAAGTAAGTAAGAAAGAAGATAGATATGTTAGTTAGAAAGATGGATAGATTAGTAAGAAAGAAAGAAAGATAGATATGTTAGTTAGAAAGATGGATAAATTAGTAAGAAAGAAAGATAGATATGTTAGTTAGAAATATGGATAGATTAGTAAGTAAGAAAGAAAGAAAGATAGATATGTTAGTTAGAAAGATGGATAGATTAGTAAGAAAGAAAGAAAGAAAGATAGATAAGTTAGTTAGAAAGATAGACTAGTTAAAACGAACGAAAGAAAGATAAATAAGTTAGTTAGAAAGATAAATAAGTTAGTTAGAAAGATAGATAGATTAGTTAAAAAGAAAGAAAGAAAGAAAGAAAGAAAGATAGATATGTTAGTTAGAAAGATAGATAGATTAGTAAGAAAGAAAGAAAGATAGATAAGTTAGTTAGAAAGATAGATAGATTAGTTAAAAAGAAAGAAAGAAAGATAAGTTAGTTAGAAAGATAGATAGATTAGTTAAAAAGAAAGAAAGATAGATAAGTTAAAAAGAAAGAAAGATAAGTTAGTTAGAAAGATAGATAGATTAGTTAAAAAGAAAGAAAGATAGATAAGTTAGAAAGATAGATTAGTTAAAAAGAAAGAAAGATAGATAAGTTAGAAAGATAGATTAGTTAAAAAGAAAGAAAGATAGATAAGTTAGATAGATAGATAGATAGATAGATAGATAGATAGATACGTTAGTTAGAAAGATAGATAGATAGATAGATAGATAGATAGATAGATAGATAGATAAGTTAGTTAGAAAGATAGATAGATTAGTAAGAAAGAAAGATAGATAAGTTAGTTAGAAAGATAGATAGATTAGTAAGAAAGAAAGAAAGATAGATTAGTTAGTTAGAAAGAAAGATAGATTAGTTAGAAAGAAAGATAGAAAGATCGATA
>JAJAQA010000001.1:72578541-72616041 GCA_021464565.1 Rutilus rutilus
CCATTGATCAGTAATACATTTATTATTAACTGCTGATTGCAACTTAAAATGAATGTAATGAAATTAGAATAATCTCTCGTTTTAGTGATTCCCAAGTTATTTTTTTGTTATTGACGTTCTAATCAGGCTATACTTTGGTCGGGCAAGTAAAATTCTCTTTCAGGTAGGCCTATTGTATTTATATATAAATATATTAGGGATGTGACTGTGATAAAATTTTCCCACCGGTTAATCGACGTGTGACACCGCTTAGCGCTTTTAAATCGCTAACTATAGTATACTATATACTAGTAAAATACAGACGTCCGCACAGACATTGATAATGGTGCGGAGTAGAGCGAGCATTTTCAATTTATTCCTATGGATGTAGGAATTAACTAAAACATTTTATTTATGTTTTTGTGTCCACTGTTCAACCGCAACCGCGTCACACACACACACACACACATTCCAGAATTGCAATCTTGACATCGCAGCCTGTTCATTATAGCCCTAATACAATATAATAATAAAAATAGTCAACCTAACATAAACGAATTACACTGCTCTGTTTAAATAGTCAGTAGTACAATCTGTACCATTCACAGTAAGCAGAGCTCCACTGTGATGTTTCCAAGCACATTTTTGCGCGCGTGAAGAGGATGATTTTTTCCATCGATATTGGAACACGAGTGAAGTACAAAGCCTATAATAAAGAATAGTTTAGCATCCAAATACATCGCAAATATTGAAACATTTTGATTCTAATGAGAGGGTTACGTGAGACCAACACTGCTTACTTTCGTTTTTATTTTTACATTAAATTTAAAGGATTTGTTGTGGAATATTTTGGGTGTATCATAAAATCAGAATAAGGTAAGACAAGTAAAATTTTCTGTCTTATATTTATATATATATATATATACGTATATATATATATATATATATATATATATATATATATATTAGATTAGATTAGATTAGATTCAACTTTATTGTCATTACACAAGTACAGGTACAAGGCAACGAAATGCAGTTTAGGTCTAACCAGAAGTGCAATAGCAGCAAGTGCAGGATATACAGTGGTTCATAAGTGCAGAACATGGATATGTACTAAATAAATATAGAGTTGAATACTATTATAAACAAAAATTTACAGATAGATTGTCCTATGAATATAATATACAGATAACTATTACTGTGAACAGAATTTACAGCTAGATATGTACTGAATATAATAATATACAGATGGCTATTACTATAAACAGAATTTTACAGATAGATATGTACTATGAATATATATACAGATGGCTATTACTATAAACAGAATGTTTACAGACATTAAACATTCTATATATATATATATATATATATATATATATATATATATGTGTGTGTGTGTGTGTATATATATATAGATATTTATATACATATATATATATATATATATATGTGTGTGTGTGTGTGTGTATATATATATATATATATATATATATATATATATATATATAAATATAGCTGCGAGCAGCGATGGAGGGCCAAAGCCGGTGGCACCGCCATCCCCGGTGCCTTTAGGTAACTAAAGGCACCGGGGTGGTGGTGCCACCGGCTTGGGCCCGCAATCGCTGCTCGCAGCTATATTTATTATTATTATTATTATTATTATTATTATTTTGTCAACCTTTCGGGCACTTTTGGGGCCCTTAACATGCTCGAAAACTCTTGAAACTTTGCACACAGGTCAGAACCCGCGGCCATCAGGGCCGGGCTGAAGCTGGTACCCGGGCGTGGCAGGGGGGCTCGACAGCGCCCCCTGGAACGGGATCCGAACACGTGTCCATAAATCAAACACGCTTGCATGTAATAATATGAAACTCGGTACACATGTAGATCTCATCGGGCCGAACAACTTTCGTGCTCTAAGTTTTACGCCAGCCCAACAGGAAGTCGGCTATTATGGGTTGTTTGGAAACGCATGGTCCGGTATTTGAAACACTTCTCCTAGGGAATTCACCCGATCGCCACTAAACTCGGTGGGAATGAAGTTAAGACATTGAGGATGCTAAATTGCGGACGGATTTTTGATATCTCAAACGGTTTGGCCGTGGCGAGGAAACGAATTTATGGCGAATAATGGAAACAGGAAGTGTGTTATAACTTCTGCATACATTAACTGATCTTGATGAAACTTCAGCAGTGTGTTCGTGGTAAGAGGCCGATCACATGGATGTGACTATTGTGAGTCAAAGTTATAGCGCCACCAACTGGCAGCAGGAATATGTCACTTTCAAAATGCTTTGAAATCACCCTCTTATTTTTACCCGATTTGCTTCAAACTTTATGTGTATAATGTAAACACACGGCAGATGTAGACCTGTGAAAGGATTTTTGATATCTTTAATACTGTTGCCGTGGCAACGCTTCAAACTTTAATATTCTTTTTTGATGCTTTTGAAACTCTTAACATACTTGAAATTGGATGAAACTCGACAGACACATCACATTTATTAGCCAGTAGACATGTGCAAAGTTTCAGAAACGGGCGTGGTGAGGGGCTCAGTAGCGCCACCTTTAGTCATAAGTGGGGGGGGGTTAGTTTTATCAACAGCAACAAAACTTGGTATGTGTATTGTTCTCATCAAGACGGACAACTTTCTAATTGACATTAACTACCTCCGACCAACAGGAAGAGAGATATTTTGGTTTGAATGTGGATTTTCTGAAGAATTTTCTCTCCCTCTCTCTGTGTCTCTGTGTGTGAGAGGGGAGGGGGGAATTTGACTATTGCTTTTATATTGTTAATCAAGGTTTCAGGGGCTTTTGGGGTCCTTAACGTGCTCAAAAACTCTTGAAACTTTGCACACAAGTCAGAACCCCCTGCCATCAGGGACAGGCTGAAGCTGGTACCCGGGCGTGGCAGGGGGGCTCAACAGCGCCCCCTTAAACGGGGTCCCAAAACTTGGTCCATAGATCAAACACGCTTGCATGAATTAATATGAAACTCGGTACACATATAGATCTCATCGGGCCGAACAACTTTCCCCCGGTCAAGTTTTACGCCAGCCCAACAGGAAGTCGGCTATTATTGGTTGTTTGGAAAACGCTTCCTGTGGAATGCGAAGTACTCCTCCTAGAAAATTCACCGTGTCCCCTCCAAACTCGGTGTGCATGTAGTCAAGACTTTGAGGATGCTAAATTGCGGACGGATTTTTGATATCTCGAACGGTTTGGCCGTGGCGAGGAATCGAATTTATGGCGAGAAAAGAGAAACACGAAGTGGAATAACTTCTGCATACATTAACTGATCTTGATGAAACTTCAGCAGTGTGTTCGTGGTAAGAGGCCGATCAGATGGATGTAACTATTGTGATTCAAAGTTATAGCGCCACCAACTGGCAGCAGGAAGTGTGTCACTTTCAACATGCTTTTGACAAAAGTGGGGGGGTTAGTTTTAACTCCAGTAAAAAAAAACTCAGTTCATATATTGATCTCATCGACCCGGACAACTTTCTAATTTAAAGTCATTAGCTCTGACCATCAGGAAGTCAGATATTTTGGTCTGAATGTGGATTTTTTTGCAAAATCAGCCTCTGGATTTTTAGCCACCTTTATCTAAGTGGTTATTTTATTCCCACCAAACTTTTTCAACATGATAAAAATATATTAATGATGCTAAATTGTGAACGGATAATAAATATCTCAAACGGTTTTGCTATGGCGAGGGATTAAAGTAATGTCAAAAAAGTAAACACTAAAAGGCTCATATATTCTAAAAATGTAATTATACACCATTTATTACTACATAAAAGTATACAAATATCAGAACTTAACTCATTTTATTCTTTTTTTTTCAATTTAAGAATGAAGTTTAAGTTTAAAAACTGCCAGAATGGTTGTTTAGTCTAAACAATAAATAAATAAAGTCAAACATAGTGCTATACTGCCCTCTTGTGTTCAAAATCAGGTAGGCCTATTATATCTATATAAAAATATACTAGGGATGTGACGGTGAGAATATTTTACCACCGGTTAACTGACGTGTGACACTGCTGGGGGCTTTTTAATCGCTAACTTAAAAACGAAAGTAAAATATGTTCGTCCGCACGGACATTGATAATGGTGCGGAGCAGAGCGAGCGTTTTCAATAAATTCCTATGGAAGGAGGAATGACCTAAGAAACTTTGACTCTGTTCTGCTCGTTCCTCGCTGAGGACGCGCACCATTATGAATGCCTGTGCAGCCGTGAGCATTTTAGTTTCATTTTCGGGGCGGATTGCTTGAATGTATTTTAAAAAAGCACAATGTTGTGTTTTATTGCTACTGTACAAAAATATAAGTTAACACTTTGCAGTTTGAATGATGTTCTGAACAAAATGACAGAGTATGTTTTTATGTGTCCACTGTTCAATCGCGCCCTCGTTTTAGTGATTCCCAAGTTATTTTTTCATTTAAGTTTTTTTCATTGTTCTAATCAGGTCAGGCAAGTAAAATGATCTGTCTTATCCCTTACATTTTTATATAATTATATAAATATATAATACACTTCTGTTCAAAAATTTGGCGTCAGTAAGATTTTTAAGCTAAGTTTCTTCTGCTCACCAAGGCTGCATTTATTTGATTAAAAATACAAACAAAAACAGTAATATTGTAAAATAGTATTCCAATTTAAAACAGCTGCTTTCTATTTTAATATATTTTAAACTGTTATTTATTCCTGTGATCAAAGCTGAGTTTTCAGCATCATTATTCCAGTCGTCACTGTCACATGATCCTTCAGAAATTATTCTAATATGATGATTGATGCTCAAGAAACATTCATTATTATTTTAAATGTTGAAAACAGTTATGTACAGTCTTTGATGAATAGAAAGTTCAAAAGAACAGCATTTATCTGAAATCTAAAGCTTTTGTAACATTAAACACTACCGTTCAGAAGTTTGGGGTCAGTAATAATTTTAATTTTATTTTTGGGGGAAATAAATAAATAAATCAATACTTTTATTCATCGAGAATGAGTTAAACTGATAAAAAGTTACAGTACAGACATTTATAATGTTAAAAAAAATTATATTTGAAATAAATGCTGTTCTTTTGAACTTTACATTCATCAACGCATTTTGAAAAAAAATCTGTACACAACTGTTTTCAACATTGAAAATAATAATTAATATTTATTGACCATCAATCATCATATTAGAATGGTTTCTGAAGGATCATGTGACACTGAAGACGGGAGTAATGATGCTGAAAACTCAGCTTTGATCACATAAATTAATTACAGTGTAAAATATTTTAAAATAGAAAACAGCTGTTTTAAATTGGAATAATATTTCACAATATTACTGTTTTTGTTTGTATTTTTAATCAAATAAATGCAGCCTTGGTGAGCAGAAGAGACTTCTCCTAAAAAAAATTTTGTATAATATATATATATATATATATATATATATATATATATATATATAAATATAGCTGCGAGCAGCGATGGAGGGCCAAAGCCGGCGGTACCGCCACCCCGGTGCCTTTAGGTAACTAAAGGCACCGGGGTTGCGGTGCCACCGGCTTGGGCCCTCCATCGCTGCTCGCAGCTATATTTATATATTTATTATTATTATTATTATTATTGTTCTTCAAGGGTTCGGGTTCTTTTGGGGCCTTTAACGTGCTCAAAAACTCATGAAACTTTGCACACAGGTCAGAAGCTGCGGCCATTAGGGCCGGGCTGAAGATGGTACCTGGGCGTGGCAGGGGGGCTCGACAGCGCCCCCTTGAATGGGGTCCGAGTGCGGTCCGAAAACTTGGTCCATATACCAAACACTCTTGCATGAATTAATATGAAACTCGGTACACATATAGATCTTATTGGGCTGAACAACTTTCGTGCTCTAAGTTTTACGCCAGCCCAACAGGAAGTCGGCTATTATGGGTTGTTTGGAAAACGCATGCTGTGGAATTTGATGTACTCCTCCTAGGAAATGCATCCATTCGCCTCCAAACTCGGTGTGCATGAAGTCAAGACATTGAGGATGATAAATTGCGGACGGATTTTTGATATCTCGAACGGTTTGGCCAAGGCGAGGAAACGAATTTATGGCGAATAATGGGACACAGGAAGTGTATTATAACTTCTGCATACATTGACTGATCTTGATAAAACTTCAGCAGTGTGTTCGTGGTCAGAGGCCGATCACATTGATGTGACTATTGTGAGTCAAAGTTATAGCGCCACCAACTGGCAGCAGGAAGTGTGTCACTTTCAAAATGCTTTGAAATCACCCTCTTATTTTTACCCGATTTGCTTCAAACTTTATGTGTATAATGTAAACACACGGCAGATGTAGACCTGTGAAAGGATTTTTGATATCTTTAAAACTGTTGCCATGGCAACGCTTCAAACTTTAATATTCTTTTTTGATGCTTTTGAGACTCTTAACATACTTGAAATTGGATGAAACTCGACAGACACATCACATTTATTAGCCCGTAGACATGTGCAAAGTTTCAGAAACGGGCGTGGTGAGGGGCTCAGTAGCGCCACCTTTAGTCATAAATGGGGCGGTTAGTTTTATCAACAGCAACAAAACTTGGTATGTGTATTGTTCTCATCAAGACGGACAACTTTCTAATTGACATTAACCATCTCCGACCAACAGGAAGAGAGATATTTTGGTTTGAATGTGGATTTTCGGAAGAATTTTCTCTCCCTCTCTCTGTGTCTGTGTGTGAGGGGAGGGGGGGGGATTTGACTATTGCTTTTATATTGTTAATCAAGGTTTCAGGGGCTTTTGGGGTCCTTAACGTGCTCAAAAACTCTTGAAACTTTGCACACAGGTCAGAACCCACGGCCATCAGGGCCGGGCTGAAGCTGGTACCCGGGCGTGGCAGGGGGGCTCAACAGCGCCCCCTTGAACGGGGTTCTAAAACTTGGTCCATATATCAAACACGCTTGCATGAATTAATATGAAACTCGGTACACATATAGATCTCATCGTGCCGAACAACTTTCCCCTGGTCAAGTTTTACGCCAGCCCAACAGGAAGTCGGCTATTATGGGTTGTTTGGAAAACGCTTGCTGTGGAATGTGAAATACTCCTCCTAGAAAATTCACCGTGTCCCCTCCAAACTCGGTGTGCATGTAGTCAAGATTTTGAGGATGCTAAATTGCGGACGGATTTTTGATATCTCGAACGGTTTGGCCGTGGCGAGGAATCGAATTTATGGCGAGAAAAGAGAAACACGAAGTGGAATAACTGCTGCATACATTAACTGATCTTGATGAAACTTCACCAGTGTGTTCGTGGTAAGAGGCCGATCAGATGGATGTGGCTATTGTGATTCAAAGTTATAGCGCCACCAACTGGCAGCAGGAAGTGTGTCACTTTCAACATGCTTTTGACAAAAGTGGGGGGGTTAGTTTTAACTACAGTAAAAAAAACTCAGTTCATATATTGATCTCATCGACCCGGACAACTTTCTAATTTAAAGTCATTAGCTCTGACCATCAGGAAGTCAGATATTTTGGTCTGAATGTGGATTTTTTTTGCAAAATCAGCCTCTGAATTTTTAGCCACCTTTATCGAAGTGGTTTATTTTATTCCCACCAAACTTTTTCAACATGATAAAAATATATTAATGATGCTAAATTGTGAACGGATAATAAATATCTCAAACGGTTTTGCTATGGCGAGGGATTAAAGTATTGTCTAAAAAGTAAACAGTAAAAGGCTCATATATTCTAAAAATGTAATTATACACCATTTATTACTATATAAAAGTATACAAATATCAGAACTTAACTCATTTTATTCTTTTTTTTCAATTTAAGAATAAAGTTTAAGTTTAAAAACTGCCAGAATGGTTGTTTAGTCTAAACAATAAATAAATAAAGTCAAACATAGTGCTATACTGCCCTCTTGTGTTCAAAATCATGTAGGCCTATTATATCTATATAAAAATATACTAGGTATGTGACAGTGAGAATATTTTACCACCGGTTAACTGACGTGTGACACTGCTGGGGGCTTTTTAATCGCTAACTTAAAAACGAAAGTAAAATATGTTCGTCCGCACGGACATTGATAATGGTGCGGAGCAGAGCGAGCTTTTTCAATAAATTCCTATGGAAGGAGCAATGACCTAAAAAACGTTGACTCTGTTCTGCTCGTTCCTCGCTGAGGACGCGCACCATTATGAATGCCTGTGCAGCCGTGGCCCGTGAGCATTTTAGTTTCATTTTCGGGGCGGATTGCTTGAATGTATTTTAAAAATGCACAATGTTGTGTTTTATTGCTACTGTACAAAAATATAAGTTAACACTTTGCAGTTTGAATGATGTTCCAAACAAAATGACAGAGAATGTTTTTATGTGTCCACTGTTCAATCGCGCCCTCGTTTTAGTGATTCCCAAGTTATTTTTTCATTTAAGTTTTTTCATTGTTCTAATCAGGTCAGGCAAGTAAAATTATCTGTGTCTTATCCCTTACATTTTTATATAATATATATACACTACTGTTCAAAAATGTGGGGTCAGTAAGATTTTTAAGCGAAGTTTCTTCTGCTCACCAAGGCTGCATTTATTTGATTACAAACAAAAACAGTAATATTGTAAAATAGTATTCCAATTTAAAACAGCTGCTTTCTATTTTAATATATTTTAAACTGTTATTTATTCCTGTGATCAAAGCTGAGTTTTCAGCATCATTACTCCAGTCGTCACTGTCACATGATCCTTCAGAAATTATTCTAATATGATGATTGATGCTCTAGAAACATTCATTATTATTTTAAATGTCGAAAACAGTTGTGTACAGTCTTTGATGAATAGAAAGTTCAAAAGAACAGCATTTATCTGAAATCTAAAGCTTTTGTAACATTAAACACTACCGTTCAGAAGTTTGGGGTCAGTAATAATTTAAATTTAAATTTTGGGGGAAAGAAATAAAATAAATCAATACTTTTATTCATCGAGAATGAGTTAAACTGATCAAAAGTTACAGTACATACATTTATAATGTTAAAAAAATTTATATTTGAAATAAATGCTGTTCTTTTGAACTTTACATTCATCAACGCATTTTGAAAAAAAATCTGTACACAACTGTTTTCAACATTGAAAATAATAATTAATATTTATTGACCATCAATCATCATATTAGAATGATTTCTGAAGGACCATGTGACACTGAAGACAGGAGTAATGATGCTGAAAACTCAGCTTTGATCACATAAATTAATTACAGTGTAAAATATTTTAAAATAGAAAACAGCTGTTTTAAATTGGAATAATATTTCACAATATTACTGTTTTTGTTTGTATTTTTATTCAAATAAATGCAGCCTTGGTGAGCAGAAGAGACTTCTCCTAAAAACATAAAAAATCTTCCTGACCCCAAACTTTTGAACGGTATATATATATATATATATATATATATATATATATATATATATATATATACACATACATAAATACATATATATGTGTGTATATGTTTGTATAATATATATATATATATATATATATATATATATATATATATATATATATATATATATATATATATATATATATATATATATAAATATAGCTGCGAGCAGCGATGGAGGGCCAAAGCCGGCGGTACCGCCACCCCGGTGCCTACACTAAGGCACCAGGGTGGCGGTGCCACCGGCTTGGGCCCGCAATCGCTGCTCGCAGCTATATTTATTATTGTTCTTCAAGGGTTCGGGGGCTTTTGGGGCCTTTAACGTGCTCAAAAACTCATGAAACTTTGCACGCAGGTCAGAACCCGCGGCCATTAGGGCCGGGCTGAAGCTGGTACCCGGGCGTGGCAGGGGGGCTCAAAAGCGCCCCCTAGAACACAATCTTAAATCTTGGACACATACAAGAACGTATTAGTATGAAACTCGGTACACATATAGATCTCATCGGGCCGAACAACTTTCGCACTCTAAGTTATTAGCTCTGCCCAACAGGAAGTCAGCTATTATGGGTTGTTTGAAAAACGCATGCTGTGGAATTTAATGTACTCCTCCTAGGGAATTTATCCGATCCACACCAAACTCGGTCAGCATGAAGTCAAGACATTGAGGATGCTAAATTGCGGACGGATTTTTGATATCTCGAACGGTTTGGCCGTGGCGAGGAAACAAATTTATGGCGAAAAAATGAAACAGGAAGTGTGTTATAACTTCTGCATACATTAACTGATCTTGATGAAACTTCAGCAGTGTGTTCGTTGTAAGAGGCCGATCGCACAGATGTGACTATTGTGAGTCAAAGTTATAGCGCCACCAACAGGCAGCAGGAAGTACATCACTTTCAAAATGCTTTGAAATCAGTGTCTTATTTTTACCCGATTTGCTTCAAACTTTATGTGTACAATGTAGACACACGGCAGATGTAAACCTGTGAAAGGATTATTGATATCTTAGATACTGTTGCCGTGGCAACGCATCAAACTTTAATATTCTTTTTTGATGCTTTTGAGACTCTTAACATACTTGAAATTGCATGAAACTCAACAGACACATCACATTTATTAGCCAGTAGACATGTGCAAAGTTTCAGAAACGGGCGTGGTGGAATGGCTCAGTAGCGCCACCTTTAGTCAAAAATGGGGGTTTAGTTTTTCCTAGAATCACAAAACTTGGTATGTGTATTGTTCTCATCAAGACGGACAACTTTCTAATTTACATGAACCATCTCCGACCAACAGGAAGAGAGATATTTTGGTTTGAATGTGGATTTTCTGAAGAATTTTCTCTCCCTCTCTCTGTGTCTCTGTGTGTGTGAGGGGAGGGGGGGATTTGACTATTGCTTTTATATTGTTAATCAAGGTTTCAGGGGCTTTTGGGGTCCTTAACGTGCTCAAAAACTCTTGAAACTTTGCACACAGGTCAGAACCCACGGCCATCAGGGCCGGGCTGAAGCTGGTACCCGGGCGTGGCTGGGGGTCTCAACAGCGCCCCCTTGAACGGGGTTCTAAAACTTGGTCCATATATCAAACACGCTCGCATGAATTAATATGAAACTCGGTACACATATAGATCTCATCGGGCCGAACAACTTTACCCTGGTCAAGTTTTACGCCAGCCCAACAGGAAGTCGGCTATTATGGGTTGTTTGGAAAACGCTTGCTGTGGAATGTGAAATACTCCTCCTAGAAAATTCACCGTGTCCCCTTCAAACTCGGTGTGCATGTAGTCAAGACTTTGAGGATGCTAAATTGCGGACGGATTTTTGATATCTCGAACGGTTTGGGCCGTGGCGAGGAATCGAATTTATGGCGAGAAAAGAGAAACACGGAAGTGGAATAACTTCTGCATACATTAACTGATCTTGATGAAACTTCAGCAGTGTGTTCGTGGTAAGAGGCCGATCAGATGGATGTAGCTATTGTGAGTCAAAGTTATAGCGCCACCAACTGGCAGCAGGAAGTGTGTCACTTTCAACATGCTTTTGACAAAAGTGGGGGGGTTAGTTTTAACTACAGTAAAGAAAAAATAGTTTGTATATTGTTCTCATCAAGCCGGACAACTTTCTAATTTACATTCAATAGCTCTGGCCATCAGGAAGTCAGATATTTTGGTCTGAATGTGAATTTTTTTGCAAAATCAGCCTCTGAATTTTTTGCCACTCCTCTTAAACTATTTATTTTATTCGTACCAAACTTTTTCAACATGATGAAACTACATTAAATATGCTAAATTGTGAATGGATAATAAATATCTCAAACGGTTTTGCTATGGCGAGGGATTAAAGTAATGTCCAAAAAGGAAACACAAAAAATCTTCTAAAAATGTAATTATATACCATTTATTTCTATATAAAAGTATACAAATATCACAACTAAACCCATTTTATTCTGTTTTTGCAATTCAAGAAGAATGAAAAAGTTAAAAACAGGCTATTTAGTGCTATTTGGTTCAACAAAAAAGCAAACATAGGGCTATACTGCCCTCTTGTGTCCAAAAGGATATCAAAATAGTATATAAAACTTTTTACCAGGTAGGCCAATATTGTATTTAAATATACATTTATTAGGTATGTGTCTGAGGATATTTTCCCACCGGTTAATCGACGTGTGACACGAGTGGGTGCTTTTAAATCGCTAATATAATAGTGAAAGAAAAATAATGATAATGTTGCACACACAAATCACACACATGTGGGAAAGAATGATGCTTTTAAACAACACTAAACCGCCATTAGGTGTCGCCAGGCATCCATCTTAATAAGCGAGTCATTGATTCGTTCGTTCAAACGAGTCGATCATGATTAAGACAGATGTTTATGGATTGATCATTCAATCTTTGAGTCAACCGATTCGTTAAAAATGCTGAATCGTTCAGTTATGAGAAAACACGTGATGCGTGATGGTTCTGCCGTGATCTTTGTTTAACTATTTTCGCTGCTGAAACAGAACAAAAACAGTCAACATTGCATCTAAAATGTAAGTGACTTAATTGTAACTGTTTATTAACCTGTTGTATGAAATCTAGGGGTGGGAGAAAAAATTGATTCTTAGATGCATCGCGATGCGGACGTGGACGATTCTGAATCGATTCACAAATGTCAAAAAATCGATTCTCTAAAAAAATATTTTTTCTAATAACGTAATATTGACGGAAGGCAAAAGGCGGAACTCTAAGCGGACGTGCGTGCAGTCTGTGGCGCGCACATAACAGAGAAGTTTCTTCTGCTCACCAAGGCTGCATTTATTTGATTAAAAATACAAACAAAAACAGTAATATTGTAAAATATTATTCCAATTTAAAACAGCTGCTTTCTATTTTAATATATTTTAAACTGTTATTTATTCCTGTGATCAAAGCTGAGTTTTCAGCATCATTACTCCAGTCGTCACTGTCACATGATCCTTCAGAAATTATTCTTATATGATGATTGATACTCAAGAAACATTCATTATTATTTTAACCCTCAGAGAGTCTTCGTTTAGCAGTCACACTCAGTGCCTTCCCGGTCAGAAGTGACCGGACACCTAAAAATGAAACTTCCTCCATCCCAGTAAAAACCAATGCAATTTATTTTTGTTCTATAATATTTATTCTTTTTAATTTAGTATTTTGAGACAATTTGATTGAACTTATTAATATTTATGCAATATTTATAGTCCATTTTTTGCCATTGAAAATAATGTTTTTTTTTTTTAATTATTATTATTTTTTATTTTATTTTTCTATGCGGTATTTTCGGTTAAAATAGAGACTAGGCTTTCAGAAAAAAAATACAAATAAAAATAATAAATCAATTTATTAAACATAAAATTAAATAAATCATGTTATTGCATGGGTTTACAACTAGATGCCTGTAATAGCTTTAAATGGAGATGCTTGTGAATTCTAGTTGTTTTTGGACCAAATTACTTACTTTTAAGATGTGGATTGATTGTATTTTTTTAGAAATTGTCAAATAATACTTTTTGCCAAGGTTTATAACATTTTATTAAT
The DNA here is from genome assembly GCA_021464565.1 of Rutilus rutilus. Classification (NCBI taxonomy): domain Eukaryota; kingdom Metazoa; phylum Chordata; class Actinopteri; order Cypriniformes; family Leuciscidae; genus Rutilus; species Rutilus rutilus. Next base: position 72,591,991 of record JAJAQA010000001.1, read on the forward strand.
TATTATTTTAATAATTGTAATAATTATTATATTAATTATATATATATATATATATTAATTATAATTATTAATTATGTTATGTTTTTCACATGTTTTAGAGTTTCACCCCTTCATTGCTGAGCACTTTTTTTCTGCATCGTGGCCGATTTGTAGCAAATTTTTGTGTTTTTGTCAATTTCCCATTCATTTCCTATGGGGGTCATTTTTGACCGAAGACCATGAGTGTGACTATTTTTTTTACGACCACTTAGCATTCTCGGATCATGACCTCAATTTTTTTCTGTGTTCACATACCTAATGCCAGAAAAGTCACCAAGTTTCGTAACATTCCAATGAAGCTGTGATTTTTAAAAATTCAAAACAGATTTTTTGTAATCTGAATTTATTGGTGTGTATGTATATAAAAGTGTGTTTCTATGTGTGTGTGTGTGGGTGTGTGTGAATTTTTTGCACTCTTGATGTTGTAGAGTGTCACCCCTTTACTGCGGTGTACTTTTTTTTTGAATCGTGGCCGATTTGTAGATTGTACAGACAAAAATTCAGAGAATTTTTGTGTTTTTGTAAATTTCCCATTCATTTCCTATGGGTCGGTCATTTTTGACCGAAGGCACTGAGTGTGACTATTTTTTTTACGACCACTTAGCATGCTCGGATCATGACCTCAATTTTTTTTTGCATACACATACCTAATGCCATAAAAGTCACCAAGTATCATAACCTTCCGATGAAGCTGTGATTTTTTAAAATTCAAAACAGAATTTTTTTCGGTCAGAAGTGACCGAAGACTCTCTGAGGGTTAAATGTTCTAAAACAGTTGTGTACAGTCTTTGATGAATAGAAAGTTCAAAAGAACAGCATTTATCTGAAATCTAAAGCTTTTGTAACGTTAAACACTACCGCTCAAAAGTTTTGGGTTAGTAATAATTACAATTTAATTTTTGGGGGAAAGAAATAAAATAAATCAGTACTTTTATTTATGAAGGATGAGTTAAACTGATCAACAGTTACAGTAAAGACATTTATAATGTTAAAAATATATATATTTGAAATATATGCTGTTCTTTTGAACTTTACATTCATCAAAGCATTTTGAAAAAAAAAAATCTGTACACAACTGTTTTCAACATTGAAAATAATAATGAATATTTATTGAGCATCAATCATCATATTAGTATGATTTCTGAAGGATCATGTGACACTGAAGACTCGAGTAATGATGCTGAAAACTCAACTTTGATCACAGAAATGAATTACTATGTAAAATATTTTAAAATTGAAAACAGCTGTTTTAAATTGGAATAATATTTCACAATATTACTGTTTTTGTTTGTATTTTTAGTCAATAAATGCAGCCTTGGTGAGCAGAAGAGACTTCTCCTAAAAACATAAAAAATCTTACTGACCCCGAACTTTTGAACAATAATATATATATATATATATATATATATATATATATATATATATATATATATATATATATATATATATATATACATATATATGTATGTGTGTGTATGTATGTATGTATATATATATATGTATGTGTATATATATATATATATATATATATACATATACATATATATGTATGTGTGTGTATGTATGTCAGAGCATGTGAGCGGAGTGGAGCGGTGAGAATCTCCGCTCATCGCTCACTGAACTGTTCACCCCTCCGCTCCCCCGCTCAAAGCTACATCAGGCCGCTCCGCTCATTTTCGCTCAGCGCTCAACGCAGTTTGCTTCGCGCTCCACTCAAATCACCCCCCGCTCGCTCCAAAAAAGGAAAAAAAATCTACATGTATATCACTTGTAGCGGTCCCCAACCTTTTTTGCGCCACAGACCGGTTTAAAATCAGACAATATCAGACACGGACCGGCCTTCAAGGTGTGTGGCGGATAAATACAACAAAAATGATTAAAATGATACGACTGGCATAAAAACTGGGGTATTTTTTTAAATAGCCTATAATAATAAACGTGAATCCAATGTGTAGGCCTACTCGCAACTTTATTAACAGCGTCCTCTAACATCGCGCAGGCAAATGAGAAAGTCTGAAAACAAACAAAATGCCCCCAAAAGAAAAAAAATCTCTATGTTTTCAGTGCTGATGCGTTCACGTAACATGTAAGGGCACCTAAAAGCTGTCACAACGAACCGGCAAAATGATTATGAATATGTAAAATATAGCAGAAGACATTTTAATTTTTTTTATGTCTGTCGGCTGGAAAGATGCTGACTCGTGATCTTCGCAGTAGTGAACGCGCCTGAGAGAAATGCACATTTCATACGGGAGAGCAGTCTGTTTTCTTTCGTTTTGAATTGTTCTGTTTAAAAGTAGACATTTCAAGCTTTATATATATGTCTCAGGTGTGTGAGGCAAGTAGGCTATACGCTGAGTTTCGGTTCATTCATGAGACAAACTCCAGGTTCACGCCGGCGCCTTCGTATCGTGGTTATCTATTTTCTAATATATTTACTTCTTATTAAATCCAGACAATGGTTGATGAAACCTTGATTAAAATTAAGATACAATTAATACAAAACGAAATTAATTTTAAAGACAGGCTTTGTGCTTTCTGTTTGAGGTCTGAGTGAAAGTTTTAAAGCAGTCTTAGTGCCGCTTTCAGAGTGCTCACGTCCGTAACGGAGAACTGTCCCGTCCATAACATTTTTTTTTTTTTTTTTGTATAAATTTCTAAATAAATGTGACTTATAGTCCAGTGCGAGGCTAGGCCTATGTTTTTTCTTCTTCATGGCGCATTTTTTGACTGATGCGCCTTATAGGCTACTCCGGAGCGACTTATATTGATAGGCTACACCTGTATGAATTCTCATTTTACTTTTTGAACTCCATTATTGAGCCGAGTTTTGCCTGAAAATAGTCTACTGTTGATGACTGTGCAAGACAAATGGATTCAGGGTCAGGCTTGACTGAGCATGCTTCAGACTCGTGGTGTGAGCGGAGCGGAGCGAAATTGGAGCGGGAAATGCGACGCTCCGTCCTTTTGAAATTGCCGCTCTGCGCTCTGTCCAAGATCCGCCCGCTCGCGCTCCCCGCTCGCTCCCGCTCCACTCCGCTCACATGCTCTGATGTATGTATGTATATATATATATATAAATATAGCTGCGAGCAGCGATGGAGGGCCAAAGCCGGCGGTACCGCCACCCCGGTGCCTTTAGGTAACTAAAGGCACCGGGGTTGCGGTGCCACCGGCTTGGGCCCGTAATCGCTGCTCGCAGCTATATTTATTATTATTATTATTATTATTTTGTCAACCTTTCGGGCACTTTTGGGGCCTTTAACATGCTCAAAAACTCTTGAAACTTTGCACACAGGTCAGAACCCGCGGCCATCAGGGCCGGGCTGAAGCTGGTACCCGGGCGTAGCAGGGGGGCTCGACAGCGCCCCCTGGAACGGGATCCGAACACTTGTCCATAAATCAAACACACTTGTATGTAATAATATGAAACTCGGTACACATATAGATCTCATCGGGCCGAACAACTTTCGTGCTCTAAGTTTTACGCCAGCCCAACAGGAAGTCGGCTATTATGGGTTGTTTGGAAACGCATGCTGTGGAATTTAATGTACTCCTCCTAGGAAATTCATCCAATCGTCTCCAAACTCGGTCAGCATGAAGTCAAGACATTGAGGATGCTAAATTGCAGACGGATTTTTGATATCTCGAACGGTTTGGCCGTGGCGAGGAAACGAATTTATGGCGAATAAGGTACACAGGAAGTCTATTATAACTTCAGCATACATTATCTGATCTTGATGAAACTTCAGCAGTGTATTCGTTGTAAGAGGCCGAACACAAGGATGTGACTATTTTGAGTCAAAGTTATAGCGCCACCAACTGGCAGCAGGAAGTGTTTCACTTTCAAAATGCTTTGAAATCACCCTCTTATTTTTACCCGATTTGCTTCAAACTTTATGTGTATAATGTAGACACACGGCAGATGTAGACCTGTGAAAGGATTATTGATATCTTAGATACTGTTGCTGTGGCAACGCATCAAACTTTAATATTCTCTTCGGATGCTTTTGAGACTCTTCACATGCTTGAAAATGCATGAAACTCGACAGACACATCACATTTATTATCCAGTAGACATGTGCAAAGTTTCAGAAACGGGCGTGGTGGAATGGCTCAGTAGCGCCACCTTTAGTCAAAAATGGGGGCTTAGTTTTTCATAGAATCACAAAACTTGGTATGTATATTGTTCTCATCAAACCGGACAACTTTCTAATTTACAGTCTTTGGCTCAGACCATCAGAAAGTCAGATATTTTGGTTTGAATGTGGATTTTCTGGAGAATTTTCTCTCTCTCTCTTTCTGTCTCTGTGTGTGGAGGGGGTGGGGGGGATTTGTCTATTCCATTTAATCTTTGTTTTTCAAGGTTTCAGGGGCTTTTGGGGCCCTTAACGTGCTCAAAAACTCTTGAAACTTTTCACACAGGTCAGAACCCACGGTCATCAGGGCCGGGCTGAAGCTGGTACCCGGGCGTGGCAGGGGGGCTCAACAGCGCCCCCTTGAATACGGTCTGAAAACTTGGTCCATATATCAAACATGCTTGCATGAATTAATATGAAACTTGGTACACATATAGATATCATCGGGCCGAACAACTTCCGCACTCTAAGTTATTAGATCCGCCCAACAGGAAGTCAGCTATTATGGGTTGTTTGGAAACGCATGCTGTGGAATTTAATGTACTCCTCCTAGGAAATTCATCCAATCGTCTCCAAACTCGGTCAGCATGAAGTCAAGACATTGAGGATGCTAAATTGCGGACGGATTTTTGATATCTCGAACGGTTTGGTCGTGGCGAGGAAACGAATTTATGGCGAATAAGGGAAACCGAAAGTGTGTTATAACTTCAGCATACATTAACTGATCTTGATGAAACTTCAGCAGTGTGTTCGTTGTAAGAGGCCGAACACATGGATGTGACTATTGTGAGTCAAAGTTATAGCGCCACCAACTGGCATCAGGAAGTGTGTCACTTTCAAAATGCTTTGAAATCACCCTCTTGTTTTTACCCGATTTGCTTCAAACTTTATGTGTATAATGTAGACACACGGCAGATGTAGACCTGTGAAAGGATTATTGATATCTTAGATACTGTTGCTGTGGCAACGCATCAAACTTTAATATTCTTTTCGGATGCTTTTGAGACTATTAGCATGCTTGAAATTGGATGAAACTCGACAGACACATCACATTTATTAGCCAGTAGACATGTGCAAAGTTTCAGAAACGGGCGTGATGGAATGGCTCAGTAGCGCCACCTTTAGTCAAAAATGGGGGCTTAGTTTTAAGTAGAGTCACAAAAATCGTTATGTATATTGTTCTCATCAAGCTGGACAACTTTCTAATTTATAGTCATAAGCTCTGACAAACAGGAAGTGAGATATTTTGGTTTGAATATGATTTTTTGGAGAATTCTCTCTCTCTCTCTCTGTATCTGTGTCTCTGTGTGTGTGTGTGGGGTGTGGGGGATTTGTCTGTTAGGAGAAATTTGCTTTTATAATTGTTTTTCAAGGTTTCAGGGGCTTTTGGGGCCCTTAATGTGCTCGAAAACTCTTGAAACTTTGCACACAGGTCAGAACGTGCGGCCATTAGGGCCGGGCTGAAGCTGGTACCCGGGCGTGGCAGGGGGGCTCAACAGCGCCCCCTTGAATGGGGTCCAAAAACTTGGTCCATAGATCAAACTAGCTTGCATGAATTAATATGAAACTCAGCACACATATAGATCTCATCGGGCCAAACAACTTTCGCACTCTTAAGTTATACGCCAGCTCAACAGGAAGTCAGCTATTATGGGTTGTTTGGAGAACGCTTGCTGTGGAATTTGAAACACTCCTCCTAGAGAATTAATTCAATCCCCATCAAACTCGGTGTGCATGAAGTCAAGACATTGAGGATGCTAAATTGCGGACGGATTTTTTATATCTCCAACGGTTTGGTCGTGGCGATGAAATGAATTTATGGCGAGAACAGAGAAACACGAAGTGTTATAACTTCTGCATACATTAACTGATATTGATGAAACTTCAGCAGTATGTTTGTTCTAAGAGGCCGATCAGATGAATGTAACTATTGTGAGTCAAAGTTATAGCGCCACCAACTGGCAGCAGGAAGTGTGTCACTTTCAAAATGCTTTTGACAAAAGTGGGGGGGTTAGTTTTACCTACAGTTTAAAAAATCAATACGTATATTGGTCTCATCGAGCCGGACAACTTTCTAATTTACGGTCATTAGCTCCGAGCAACAGGAAGTCAGACATTTTGGTTTGAATGTGGATTTCTTTGCAAAATAAGTCTCTGATTTTTTACCCACTCCTCTTAAGTGGTTTATTTTATTCCCACCAAACTTTTTCAACATGATGAAAATACATTAAAGATGCTAAATTGTGAACAGATATATATATATTTTTGTTACATTTATATATATATATATATATATATATATATAAATATAGCTGCGAGCAGCGATGAAGGGCCAAAGCCGGCGGCACCGCCACCCCGGTGCCTTTAGGTATCTAAAGGCATCGGGGTTGCGGTGCCACCGGCTTGGGCCCGTAATCGCTGCTCGCAGCTATATTTATTATTATTATTATTATTTTGTCAACCTTTCGGGCACTTTTGGGGCTCTTAACATGCTCGAAAACTCTTGAAATTTTGCACACACGTCAGAACCCGCGGCCATCAGGGCCGGACTGAAGCTGGTACCCGGGCGTGGCAGGGGGGCTCGACAGCGCCCCCTGGAATGGTCTCCGAAAACTTGGTCCATAAATCAAACACACTTGCATATAATAATATGAAACTCAGTACACATATAGAACTCATCGGGCCGAACAACTTTTGTGCTCTAAGTTTTACGCCAGCCCAACAGGAAGTCAACTATTATGTGTTGTTTGAAAAACGCATCCTCTGGAATTTGAAATACTCCTCCTAGAAAATTCGTCCAATCACAACCAAACTCGGTCAGCATAAAGACAAGACATTGAGGATGCTAAATTGCGGACGGATTTTTGATATCTCGAACGGTTTGGCCGTGGCGAGGAAACTAATTTATAGCGAGAAAAGATAAACAGGAAGTGTGTTATAACTTCTGCATACATTAACTGATCTTGATGAAACTTCCGCAGTGTGTTCGTTGTAAGAGGCCGATCACATGGATGTGACTATTGTGAGTCAAAGTTATAGCGCCACCAACTGGCAGCAGGAAGTGTGTCACTTTCAAAATGCTTTGAAATCACTCTCTTATTTTTACCCGATTTGCTTCAAACTTTATGTGTATAATGTAGACACACGGCAGATGTAGACCTGTGAAAGGTTTATTGATATCTTAGATACTGTTGCCGTGGCAACGCATCAAACTTTAATATTCTTTTCAGATGCTTTTGAGACTCTTAGCATACTTGAAATTGGATGAAACTCGACAGACATCACATTTATTAGCCAGTAGACATGTGCAAAGTTTCAGAAACGGGCGTGGTGAGGGGCTCAGTAGCGCCACCTTTAGTCAAAAATGGGGGCTTAGTTTTAAGTAGAGTCACAAAAATCGTTATGTATATTGTTCTCATCAAGCCGGACAACTTTCTAATTTATAGTCATAAGCTGTGACCAACAGGAAGTGAGATATTTTGGTTTGAATGTGATTTTTTGGAGAATTCTCTCTCTCTCTCTCTCTGCCTCTGTGTCTCTGTGTGTGTGAGGGGTGGGGGGATTTGTCTTTTGAGTGAGATTTGTTTAAAATTCCTGTTTTTCAAGGTTACAGGGGCTTTTGGGGCCTTTAATGTGCTCGAAAACTCTTGAAACTTTGCACACAGGTCAGAACCCGCGGCCATCAGGGCCAGGCTGAAGCTGGTACCCGGGCGTTGCAGGGGGGCTCAACAGCGCCCCCTGGAATGGGATCCGAACACTTGTCCATAAATCAAACACACTTGCATGTAATGATATGAAACTCGGTACACATATAGATCTCATCGGGCCGAACAACTTTCGTGCTCTAAGTTTTACGCCAGCCCAACAGGAAGTCGGCAATTATGGGTTGTTTGGAGAACGCTTGCTGTGGAATTTGAAACACTTCTCCTAGAGAATTAATTAAATCACCACCAAACTCGGTGTGCATGAAGTCAAGACATTGAGGATGCTAAATTGCGGACGGATTTTTGATATCTCAAACGGTTTGGCCGTGGCGAGGACACGAATTTATGGCGAGAAAAGAGAAACACGAAGTGTTATAACTTCTGCACACATTAACTGATCTTGATGAAACTTCAGCAGTGTGTTCGTGGTAAGAGGCCGATCAGATGGATGTGACTATTGTGAGTCAAAGTTATAGCGCCACCAACTGGCAGCAGGAAGTGTGTCACTTTCAAAATGTTTTTGACAAAAGTGGGGGTGTTAGTTTTACCCACAATTACAAAAATCAGTACGTATATTGGTCTCATCGAGCCGGACAACTTTCTAATTGACAGTTATTAGCTCTGACCAACAGGAAGTCAGATATTTTGGTTTGAATGTGGATTTATTTGCAAATTCAGCCTCTGCATTTTTACCCACTCCTGCTAAGTGGTTTATTTTATTCACACCAAACTTTTTCAACATGATGAAAATACATTAAAGATGCTAAATTGTGAACGGATATTGAATATCTCAAACGGTTTTGATATGGCGAGGGATTAAAATAATGTCAAAAAAGGAATCAGAAAACATCTCATATCTTTAAAAAAATGTATTATACACCATTTATTTTTATATAAAATTATACAAATATCAGAACCAAACCGAAACAGAACTAGTTTTGGGTTTATTCAGTTTTTTCAATTCAAGAATTATGTACAAGTTTAAAATCAGCCAGAATGCGCTATTTAGTAAAAAAAAAGTCATACATAGGGCTATACTGCCCTCTTGTGTTCAAAATCAGGTAGGCCCATTGTATATTGTATTTATATATAAATATATTAGCGATGTGACTGAGAATTTTTTCCCACTGGTTAATCGATGTGTGACACCGCGGCGGGGGCTTTTAAATCGCTAACTTAAAGGGATACTCCACTTTAAATTGAAAATTCTGTCATCATATACTCACCCTCATGTTGTTTCAGTCCTTTATGAATTTCTTTCTTCTGCTGAACAGAAAGGAAGATATTTAGAAGAATGTCAGTAACCAGACAGTTTCTGGTCTCATTGACTTCCATAGTATACATTTTTTCCTACTATGGAAGTCAATGGGATCAGAAACTGTCTGGTTACTGACATTCTTCTAAATATTTTCCTTTCTGTTCAGCAGAAGAAAGAAATTCATAAAGGATTAAAACAACATGAGGGTGAGTATATGATGACAGAATTTTAATTTTAAAGTGAAATACGGACGTCAAGTAGGAATGAACTAAAAAAACATTCACTCTGTTCTGCTCGTTCCTCGCTGTAGACGCATTATTGCCCGTGCAGCCGTGAGCATTTTAGTTTCATTTAAAAAATAGCGCCATTTCGGGGGTGGGATTGCTTGAATGTTTTTTTACAAAAGCACAATGTTGTGTTTTATTGCGAGTGTACAAAAATATATGTAAACACATTGCAGTTTAAATGATGTCCTTTATGAACAAAACGAAGGAGTAGCCTATGTTTTTATGTTTCCACTGTTCGATCGCGCCCACGGCTCACACACACACACACACACACACACACACACACACTGTGCATTCCAGCATTGCAATCTTGACATTGCAGCCGGTTCATTACAGCCGTAATAAAATATAATAATAAATATAAATAGTCAACCTATTTGCAGCAAATGATAGTAGATTTTAGATCAATATATTTGTTTTCCTTACAATTTTAATTAACACTAACTTTATTCTCATCTGAATTATAAATAATTTATTTCTGTATAAAATAATACTACCATTAAAAAATACATTTGATTGTCTTTTTTAATCAATGGAGAATGTGTGACTTAAAAATAAACAGATTAGTGCTCGGTTTGAGAACAAGAAATGAAAACCAATGCAATATGATGAATGTCCAAAAATGTTCGCTCTTCTCTGCCCGTTCCTCGCCTCGCCATATATATATATATATATATATATATATATATATTTATTTATTTATTTTTTGTTACATATATATAATGTATGTATATATATATATATTAGTGCTGTCAACGTTAACGCGTTAACGCATGCGATTAATTTTAGTCTGGTTTAACGTGTTAAAATATTTAACGCAATTAACGCAGCATCCGTCTTTTCTGCCATCCGTTGGCTAGCTTTACATTATATGATCACGCTCTTATTCATTTAAATGCTTTTAAACATTTCAAGCGCGGCAAGACAAAAGAGAATGCGCTGTCTGTGAATGTCCTTATGTGACACACACACACACACACACACACACACACACACACAAAGACAGGGCGCCAGAATCCAGTTCTCTTTCGCGCTTGAACTAACAATAACAATAACAATAATTTTGTCGATTATCCTCATAAGAGCAGTCTTAAATGATTTATATAAAGTCTAAAATGAACAAAGAGTTGCGAGAGAATGAGGCGCGTGTGAGATCCATAGACAGTATATAAACGGTGAGCTCCGCGTGTGTGTGTGTGTGTGTGTGTGTGTGTCTGCTCTTAAAGGGACAGCAGCCAATAAAGCTTCCTGTCAGTAAAGTTAAAGAACAAAGGGAACAGAGAAAATGACTCACTGCTGTTGACTAAATAACTTTTGTAGCTTTAATAAGGATGAACTATTTAATTTATAGTTTATGCAGTGCAGACTGCATATAACTTTGATAACTTTATTAAATTTCTGTATATTTCCTAACTGTTAAGACAGGAAGGGCACGAATAAATATGACATTTATTATGGGTTTATGTTAGCATTGTTTTAAGTTCACTTAAATTAAAAACTGTTATATTTTTGAAGCCTAATAAATGTGAAAAAAAAAAAATCAGTAGCTGTATTAATATCAGTAATACTGGCCTTCATTCATAAAAAGATGCCATTAAACAATTATTTAAAATATACTGTCTTTATGTTGTTTCTACATTAATTTGATTAACTGTGAAATTATTACATTATAAAATATATTAAAACCGTACAAAAACATTTCTTTTTTTATTGCGATTAATTGCGATTAATCACAGAAAAAATGTGTGATTAATCTAGTTAAAATTTGTAATCGATTGACAGCACTAATATATATATATTTTTTTTTTTTGTTACATATATATAATGTATATATATATATTTTTTTTGTTACATTTATATATATATATATATATATATATATATATATATATAAATATATATATATATATATATATATATATATATATATAAATATATAAATATATATATATATATATATATATATATATATATATATATATATATATATATATATATACATATAGCTGCGAGCAGCGATGGAGGGCCCAAGGCGGTGACACCGCCACCCCGGTGGCTTTAGTGTAACTAAAGGCACCAGAGTGGCGGTGCCATCGGCTTGGGCCCGCAATCGCTGCTCGCAGCTATATTTTTAATTATATTTCTGAGAAGTACATAAAATGTAGACTGAAAGTATACTTTCTTATTTTAAGTTTAAAAGAAGTATACTAAGTGTGAAAAACACCAAGCTTACATTAGCTACTGATATGATATCTATGAAAAGTTTCAGTCAGGATTCAGACCGCACCATAGCACTGAAACTGCGCTCGTTAAAATCACAAATGATTTACTTTTAGCTTCTGACCAAGGCTGTATCTCAATACTAGTTTTACTTGATCTTAGTGCTGCGTTCGATACTATAGATCACACAATACTCTTAGATCGACTACAAAATTATACTGGTGTTCAAGGACAAGCATTAAGCTGGTTCAGATCATACTTATCTGACCGCTACCATTTTGTCTATTTAAATGGAGAAAAATCGATCATAACTCCAGTAAACTATGGAGTGCCGCAGGGATCTGTGTTAGGCCCTCTATTATTCTCAGTATATATGATGCCACTTGGAAATATTATAAGGAAACATAGAATTAGTTTCCATTGTTATGCTGATGACACTCAAATATATATTTCATCACGGCCAGATGAAAACGCTAAATTATCCAAACTGACAGAGTGTGTTAAAGATATAAAAGATTGGATGACGCGTAATTTTCTTTTATTAAATCCAGACAAAACAGAGGTACTACTTATCGGTTCAAAAAACCGCCCACAAAACCTCTCGCAATACAACTTTAATATAGTAGGATGTCCTGTTACTTTATCCTCTACAGTAAAAGACCTGGGTGTTATACTCGATTGCAACCTGTCTTTCAAAAATCATATTTCATATGTTACAAAAACCGCCTTTTTCCACCTTAGAAACATTGCTAAGCTACGTAATATGCTATCAGTTTCTGATGCAGAAAAGTTAGTTCATGCATTCATGACCTCGAGACTAGATTACTGTAATGCTTTATTAGCCGGTTGTCCTGCATCCTCAATTAACAAGCTACAGTTAGTCCAGAATGCCGCCGCTAGAGTTCTTACTAGATCAAGAAAATATGATCATATAACACCGATTTTATCATCACTGCATTGGTTACCTATAAAGTTCCGTATTAATTACAAGGTATTGCTACTGACTTATAAAGCCCTAAACGGCTTAGCTCCAGTATATTTAACGGATCTTCTATCGCCCTATAATCCATCGCACTCTTTAAGATCACTTAATTTAAGGCTTTTGGTCATACCTAGGATATCCAGAACCACCAAAGGAGGGAGAGCATTTTCACATTTAGCTCCAAAACTCTGGAATAGCCTTCCTGATAGTGTTCGTTGCTCAGACTCGCTCTCCCAGTTTAAAACTAGATTAAAGTCGCATCTCTTCAGCCAGGCATTCATATAATATTTTTAATCTTACAGTTCAAATTACAATCCGGCCTCTAGTTAATAAACACCAGAGGAGAACTGGCCCCCGACTGAGCCTGGGTTCTCCCAAGGTTTTTTTTTCTCCATTGGGTCACCTGATGGAGTTTTAGGACACCATTAGGTCACTTGATGGAGTTTTTCGGTTCCTTGCCGCTGTTGCCTTTGGCTTGCTCAGTTGGGGATATTCTGGGGATATCTAATTTGATTTTATCAATAAATTCCACTAGAAACAAACCTTGTTGTATTATTTTAATTTAATACTGTGAAGCTGCTTTGATACAATCTGTATTGTGAAAAGCGCTATACAAATATACTTGACTTGACTTGACTTGACTACTGCTACTATTCTGCTACTATTCCCCACCATTTCACAAGCACAAGAGAAAAAGTATTTTGTACTTACATTTAATACCCCTGGAACTCAATGGAAGTTGATTGAAGATGGCATAGTTGGTAGTGTTGTTATAACCAGTCAACTGAACCAACAATCTTTTCGCAAAACTGGCAAAACCTTGTCAAACTGTCAAAATCCATCAACATTCCGTGCATGAGCTACTTTCTGATATTCTAACTGAAAGTGGGTGAATATCAAAATACATGATAGAAACATTTTGTTAAACCACTTACAAGTGTTATGCTGACAACACTATTGAAACAATTACTTTTTTATTACAACTGTACATGAATAAATAGGCCATTTGGCCCTGGACTAATAGGGTATTCTATTTGTCCATTCTATTGGCTCTATTCTAATTTGAAGACTTGTGCTGGCTACACAAGTCTAATTTAAGGCTCTCACAAATAAATAGTATGGGTATATTATACATTTTCTGAGTCATCAGAGTGCCTTGAGTATTGAAGTTGTTGAGTTTTGTGTCCATGGTGTTCTTTCATGCCACAGGGATAAAAGAAAGCATACAGTTTAGGTGGAAATTGTGAAAAAATGTGTGTTATTTCTGGTTTAAAGAAGTCATGTGACCTCTCTGTTTGTCAGACAGATTCAGTACTGGGCTTAAATGAAAGCCTAAAAGGTCCCCTTTCCAACGATACCAAGCACCATATTATAGAATATTGACAATATCCCTAGCATGAGCCTAAACCAGATATACACCAGATTTCAAAAACGGAATTTATTTTAGGGGGTTAGTAACTTCATGAGCTGAAAAAAGTGATTTCGCTACCACCGCTGCACTGCTATCGTGATTTTTCTAGTACTAGGGGTGTATACCTTGCCAAAAAACAATGATAGCATTTGCCCCCCCAGATGATACCGATGGACCAAATTTGGGGCCCTGGCTCATGGACTACTACTGATAAAGACACCGTCGGCAGTATTGACGGCAAAATAGACTACAGAATATTTCGTTCTGTATTGACACGTGCAATATTTGAAAATCGATAATTATTTATTCTTTTTTTTTTTTATTGCATTTATATCTGAATTTATGTCAAAACCTAGAGACTTTCAAACATCAAAATGTCATTTATTAATATGTATTCGTGTCAAAATAACATATAAACATCTTTTCCTACTCTATTTTGCCTGGAAACGCTTCCAACACGCTTGCGTGTCGCGTGAAAAATAGGCGTCGGTTCTATTTCTAGCATGCACGCATTTTCCAAAATAAAAACGGACACGCTCACGCCACGCAGCCAGTGTGTCGCCGGCCTCAGTGTCCTAAAACAGGATATACAGCAATTATACTGTTTAGCATTATTGGATAAAAATATCTGAAATCAGAATGCAACGGCTAATCTGAATTAGGTATACAGAGAACTTTGTAATAAATCAAAATCTAGAATATAATGAAATGTAAATAAAAAGAGATGACTTTCTACATTGCATCCCTTTATTTCTCAGATATTTTCCTTAGGTAACAAGGTTGCTGCTGCATATATACCCACACATATACTTTTACAGTCACATCCAATTCAAAATACAGTACACGTTACTGTTTGTTACTCCTTTCACTGTAGTTTTACTGATAAATGATCATATAATATCGACATCTCATTTTCTGCCATTGATTCAACGTTTGCTTTGTAAAATAGCATGATACTAGTTTTTTAATACAGAAATTTCCAATTTATACATAAGGTACAAACACTTTAAAACAGAATCATTCATTATCATATCTTTACAATTGTCATTGTAGACAGCATTTTAAACATCCTTCAGCAAACAAACCATAATGTATTCTTAAATTAATAAATCAATCCAAACAATAGTTTTAGTAGGTTTTATAGTAATCAAAATGTATTAAGGATTTCATTTAATATTTGCTGTTACCTCTGACCCAACTTAAAAATAATTTTGTAATGATCTCTTTAGCTAGACAAAATAATAATAATAATAATAATAATAATAAAAATATCATAATCTTAATCATCATCAGCATGCACATTAATAAAGGTACATAAATCAATTTACAAACTGAAGTGAAGTTCACAGAATAGTTAGAATTAAATAGAGTTGTATTCTGGTTATCTTTATATCCGGTTAACATTATAATAGACTGGATGGAAATTTAGTCATATACAAAAATGTGCCTATATTAACCTTTTTTAAATTGGATAAACTTGAGTTAATTGTATTGGTTAATAAAAGTACTACAGTGCTAACTGTACCCCTATTTCACATCAAAAGAAGGAAGTCCTTGTTTTGAGACTACAACAAAGACTGCTTTAGAGAAATACAAACTACAAATCATAAGTATGTGGAATTGCTCTTATCTTCACTCTGATATTCGTCTAAACAGTTCTCCTCCAGGATTTTAGTGAGAGTTGCCAATGTGCTATTTGGATCCAGCAGAGTCACTAGCGGGACATTCACACCTCTATCACTGAAGATACGATTCTGCAGAGTCATGGCTAACATTGAGTCAATGCCTAAATCAAAAAGATGAACATCATCATTCAGCTCATCCATCTCAACACCATTCGTGTCACTAATCATGAACCTCAGATAATCACGTGGTGAGGATGATGTCATGGGTTGTTCAGGTCTAGAAATGTTCACTTCAGTCTTAATCGTAGCTTCCTCTCCTATTTTGTAAAGCCGCAACTTTAGTGGAATGTTCTGACTGAAATTGTTAATCCATTTGTTTTTCAAATCGAATTTGCATACAACCTGTTGAGGTTTGTTGATCAAGAGGCACTGCTCAAGACTTTCATGGATTTCTGGAATCTCCAAAAGCAGGATTCCCTTTGACTCCAGAAATCTATGGATATGGACTTTGTTCAACAAAAGACCAAGATTCAAAGCCCCCCAATTAATGGACTGTCCAGAAAGCCCAATGTTTCTGCGATACTGACAGAAAGTGTCCATGAATGTATTAGCCGCAGCATAATTAGTTTGTGAGGCATTCCCAATGAAGGCAGAGACGGAGGAATAGCACACAAAGTAATCCAGATTGCACTGTATGGTAGCTCGGTGAAGGTTAACCACTCCGTTTACTTTTGGCCTCATGACTTTCTCATAAAGAGATTTGTCAAGACGTTCAATCAGCCCATCATGCAGGACAACCGCACTGTGAAACACCCCTTTGATGGGACTGGATGGAAATAGTTTTCCAATGTTAACAATTGTCTGGTCCACTTTCTCAGATACAGAAACATCACATGGCAGAGACTTAATGACAGAACCCCAATCGCTACTGACCTGACTTATCTCTTGTTGCATCTGAGGGTTTGGATTACTCCTAGACAGAATGACAATGTTCCCTCCTCCTTTCTGAGCAATGAACTTTACTGTCTCAAAGCCCAACCCTGTTAGACCACCTGTGACAATATAGACTGAATTTTTCTGGAATAGACTGTGTTTGGGCATCACTGGAATGTCAGACAGCTGGTTTTTGGCCTCACTATTCAGGGTGATAATGGGTAGGATCTGGCATCTGAAGTATGACTCAGATTCTTTTACAGACACAAGATCAGTGTCTTGAGATTTCACTCTTTGAACAGCTGTTGCGTTTAAAGACAATAACTTTCTGTCCAAATCCAAGGATTTCAGCCAACGGTAGATTTGTTGCATTTGCATTTGCAGAGACCCTTTTTGCATTATCTGGGACATGAGGAGGGCATGGAAGCGGACTTCCTCATTTGTACCTCGGAATGTTGTAGTATTGAATGGAAATTCTGTCTGGTTGTCATAGACAAGAACAATGTCTTTGATGCCTCTAACACTACTAGCTATTTCAGCGATTTCTACATTAAAAGGAGGTAGAAGAACAGCTCCCACAACCTCACTAAAATCACAAGACAGCTGATCAGCCTGGGTGCTCACTCTGACATTCCAACCGGATCTGTTTGCAATAGTAATTAACACATTCATCAAAGCTGAGTCAGGAACTGTGGAGAAAATTCCCAGTTTCCATTTCTCTTTAGCTTTGGGTAAAGACTCATGCAAGATCTCCCAAGCCAGCACCATATAAGAGACACAAGGCAAGTCTTTTAGGAATGAAAGCTTTTTTGCTTTGCAGCAAACAGCTGCTGGGACAACTACTTTAGTGTTGGCAGCCACAGGGAAACAAGACACAACATGATCACCCACTTTAAATTTGCTGACATCTTTACCCACAGATGTGACAGTGCCACTGAAGTCAAGGGCCAAGAGCTTATGGTTTTCATTTGTGTGCTTGTTCCAGTACAATGTCTTACCATGATTCAGGTCAGAAATGCTGACTGGAAAGTAATCTGATGAATGAACACAGATTTTACTGAGATGAAGCTCAATATTTTTTCCTTGAATCGGTTCAATGGAATTATCCATTTGAGTTGCAGAGACATTTTTCATTATATATGGGTCAGATGTTTGCAAGATGAAGACTTCTTCATCCAACATGTCGATGTTTCTTGAAGAAATTGCCATGGTTGGCAAAGGTGTGTGGTTGATTTCAGGCTTGAGAATTTTGCCCTCCTTCACTACTATCTCTGGATATTTGTTACAGGGGTATGATCTGAGGACCTGAACCAGAGCTTTGATGTCTTCAAAAGTATCAGAGCCCATGTCAATCAGCTGGAAGGAATGTTCTGGCAGCTCAGCTATACATGATCTTGTCATGCCTGACAGAACAAACCCAGGGTTGATGTAGTCCACTAAGCTCTCAGAGCACCTATAGGTTATTACTCTGATATCGCCTGGGAAATGAAGTGCCCTGAGATATGTGACAAGCTTTCGGAAAATCTCACAACACCCTGCCATACTGTCCAAGACCTTCTCTGATTCGAGAGAGGTTAGGTCGGCATCACCCCACAAGAACAAAATTTCCTGGAAGTTTTTCTTTACATCTGAAATTTTCAGTTTTGACAAAAAAAGTTCAACTCCATCTTCTAACAGTATGTTACTGTTTGATGAAGACACATATCTAGATGTTGGGTCCAAGTACTGTTGCAAAGCTTTACCAATTCCTACCTGGTCAGAAAAGACCAGTGCCTTAATTGGTGTATCAAATGTGGCATCTTCAGAGAGGATGCTGAAATTGTTATGGTAGAAGTACTCCTCGACTACTTGAGAACGACTTCCAAACATTCTGATCTTCCCCTGCCTGAGTTCAACTAACACCCTACCCTGTTTGTTGGCTAAGCAGCCACAAATATAAAACTCATCTTCTCCCATATGTACTGCTCTCAGATATACAACCATCTCCTCTTGCAATGGTTCAAATACAGCCAGGCTTCCTATTTGCACAGGATATCCAGGTCTTGCTGATAAACCCAATATAGCTGGAGGAATAATTTGCATGATGTAATCCAAGACCACAGGGTGAAGGTGATAGTCATGTAATTGAGGCAGTAATTCCTTTGGGATCTTCACAATAGATATAGCCTCTCTGTATTCTTCCCCACAATAAACATCTGCATGATTTCTGAAGACAGATTCATACTCAAATCCTGCTTGACTTAGATGCTTGTAGAGTTCTTCAGTCATCATGTGGGATGTGCATCTTTTGGAAATACAGTCTAATGAAATGAACTGTTCTTCAGGACTTCTACCTGGTTTTGCTTCGACTGTGCCAAACGCATAGACTGCAAAAGTAGACTGTATTTTGAAGTTGCATGTGTTATCAGCCACATGGTCAGATGGCTCCAGCTGTACTTTTAAATCTGGGGCATTCTGGGTGAAAACTAATGGATTCTGGAATGTTATGCTGAGCTGCAGAGAACTAAGTGGGACTTTAGGCTTTGCATATGCCATGTAAGTTGCTAAACCCAACTCTGCAAAAAATGCCCCGGGAATGATGGCAACCCCTTTGTGCTTGTGGTGCTGCAGGAAGGCCACTGATTCAGAGGTTAAATCACAGCTAAACACTGAACTGTCTCTACCCATTTGTGTAACTACTGGATGGTTGCCGGTGGGACTGGTCAACTGCGAGTTAGAAGTGAAGACATCTCTCTTCACATTATCAAACTGATATCGTGGGTAGGGAATTGGTTCAGTCTCAAAACCTTTGTAGAACGCTTCCCAGTCTACTTTGACCCCAAGCTCAAACAGTTTGGAAACAACAGTAAGCATGGTCTCGTGATCTTTATCAGGCTGCACTGAGGGAATCACAGTGAAGTCATTTCCCAGAGTCTCAGTGATGTACCTCTGCAAAGATCTTCTTGGACCAATTTCAACAAATATCACACTCCTTTTGTTTTTAGCTGCAGACCTTACAGCTTGTTCAAATTCAACTGGCTCTCTGATATTCTTTGCCCAGTATTCACCAGTGATAAAATCTGAAGAACACAAACTAACACCTGTCACTGTTGAGAACAATTCTGTCTCCAAATTATGTGCCTGCAATGAGCCTATACTCTGTTCCACTTTGGATAAAATGGGATCCATCTTGTGACTGTGGAATGCTGCAGGTACATCTAAAATGCGAAGGAACAAATCTTTTCCTCTGGCTGAGTTGCTCAAATTCTGTTGCAGCCTGTCAATGTCATCTGCATCTCCTGAGAGGGTGCAAGACTGAGGGCTGTTATAAGCAGCCAGACAAACCCTTCCTGAATAAGATGGTAGAATTTTCAAGACTTCAGAAACAGCCATATTACTGACTACCAGCATCTTCCCTCCTGTCACAGTGCTTTGCAGAGAACTGCGATGGTGGATGACTTTCACTGCATCTTCAAGTGACAGCAAACCAGAACAGTGAGCTGCAGCGACTTCTCCAATAGAATGCCCCAAAACAGCATCAGGACTGATGCCCCAGTGTTTCAGGAGTTTGACAACAGCAACCTGAATAGCAAACAGAAGAGGCTGGACAATCTTTGGATCAGACGGCTCTGTACTTTTCTCAGATTCATTTTCTAGCATCTCTATCAGATTCAAACTTCTATAGCTTTGCAACAAAGTTTCAATCTTAACGATTTCCTCTCTGAAAACTGGCTCTTGTTTTAGCAGCTGCTTGCACATACCCTGATATGTAACACCATTGCCACAAAACACAAAAACTAGCTTGGAGTCTGTCTTTGACAGTGCAATCTTTTTCTCCACAGCAGCAGTAAGTTTCACTTGCAGATCTTCCAATGTTGATGTTTGAAATACTTTCCTGTATTTGTGTTTCAAGTGACTTCTTCTACATGCAGATGTGTACAGTAAAGACTGTAGATCTGATATTTTCCCTTTGCTGATCTGTTCTGCCGTATATTTAATTATATTTTTCATGGATTTTTCGGAGGCTGCAGAGACTACAAAATACTGATGGGATTTGCTTCTCAGCTGAGCTCTTGGCTTTTTTGACTGCACATTTTGTCTGACAATTGCATGTGCATTTGTTCCACCGAAGCCAAAGTTATTGATTCCTGCACACCTCCCTGATCTGCGGTCACTGATCCATTTTTCTGCTGTGGTTGGGATTTTGATATTGAGAGATTCAGTGTCTATGCTGGAGTTTTCCATAGAGTAGAACAATGATGGCACTATGGTTTCATGCTGCATCATCAAAACAACCTTTATGAGCCCTGAAACACCTGCGGCAGATTCTGTGTGTCCAATATTGCCTTTAACAGAACCAATGATGAGTGGCCCTGATTTTTGAGGTCTTGCTTTGGCTATGACTTTTGAGATGCTACCTGCCTCTATTGGATCTCCAATTGGAGTCCCAGTCCCATGAGCCTCAATGTACTGGACACTAGTCAGGTCAGTCTCTGTTGAGTAGATTTTTCTGAGCAGCTCCTCCTGCTGTACCATGGATGGTTTCGTGATTGGACTAACGGTGTGGCCATCTTGATTTACTGCAGTTTTGTTGATGATACCCCAAATATGATCATGGTCTTCAAAAGCCTGTCAAAATACAGACAACATATGGGTGTTTCTTGCAGTAGTTTATCATTAGGTACATTGCTGTCATTGTGTTGTGTTTATATGAGACAATCTTTTTATTTACTTTTTTCAGAGGCTTTAATAAAACGACCCCGCATCCTTCACCTCTGCCATATCCATCTGCTTTGCTGCTGAAAGGTTTACTCGTTCCATCAGAAGACATTAATTTTCCCTTGGAGAGAGTCACAAAAATGGTCGGCTCCAGTAGAAAGGTTGCACCACCACACAAGGCCATATCACAATCTCCTGTTGAATACAGATAACCACACAACTTAGGGGGATAAGAGGAGCCTAATGGCTAATAATTAGTTTGATTAATTCAAAGGCAAAACATACTTAAATCATGAAGCATCTAATGTCATTTCCGCAGTACTGTATATTGTATGTGTACTAATATATGTATATGGATTCTTAAAATGTGCAAATCAATTGATCCACCCCATACAGAAAAAAAAAAATATATATAATTTAAAGTGTCAAAAATATATGTGGCATATATTCCAAATACATATTTGCATTGTTATTCACTTATATTTATCATTTTGAAATATATTCTGAAATATAACAAAAATATATGATGTTAAGTGTGAAATATATTTACATTTATAACATGTAATGTAAAATATATGACAAAATATATGGTCATAAAATGTTTAGCTTGCTAAAGAATGGTCAAAAATGTATTTTGATCATAGTAATTCCTCTACCTTTTCCCCAATACACAACAGTAGGCTACCATATTTCACTACTGTATTATGACACACAGCTATAATAAATGCTGTACTTACATTTAAATGACTACAATGTAAAATGACAGATAGTTGCTTTCCTAGGACTATTAGGCCATATTAGGTGGCACGTACCTAACACTAAGTGCAATTATTAGATTTATTGTTCTGTTTTATTGACATCTTTCCTGAAGTCATTTAAATATTGAAAATATGCACAATATTTATGATGCAAGTATAACAGTGACACTCCAACAGTGAAGTGCACTTAAACAATAGATAGAACTCAGTGTCTAACACTGTATATACACACTATTAAATAACTGTATTCAATTCTGTAAAAATAGGGAAAAAAACTCTGCATTCTGTGTTATTTCCTACATAAAGTTGTCATTTTAGGCCGATAAAGTCAGTAAAGGGGCAGCTGTGGCCTACTGGTTAGGGCTTCGGACTTGTAACCGAAGGGTGCCGGTTCGATCCCTGACCAGTAGGAAAAGTGTGGGTGGGTGAAGTAGAGCACTGCTCTCCCATGCCCACATCCACAGCTGAAGTGGTCTATCTAAAAAATAAGTTGAAAATGTGTTGTTTGTTTGTGAAAATGTTAACATTTTAAATTTCAAAATATATTTCAAATGAAACAATTGGTTTTACAACAAAAGTTAAAACATATATGAACATATTTGTTGTTAGTAAATATATTGACATATTTAACTAAAATATATTTATTGGGCCAATTTCAAATATTTGCATATATTCCAAAATATATTCTGAAAATATATTTCAAATATATTTCTTTTGTGTATGGGACATGGTTTACATACATATATTTTTGAAGGCTACCTTGTTTTATGGCTTGACAAGCTAAGTGGAGGGCGACGAGGGATGAGGAGCAGGCACAGTCAATGGTCAGTGAGGGACCAGTGAAGTTGAAGACGTATGAGATGCGATTGGCAGCTATGCTCATTGCAGAGCCAGTGCCTGAGGTGTGGTCTATGTATTTCGGATTGTTCCTCACATTTGCCAGCTCAAAGTCTCTGTTCATGAGTCCTGAAAAACAAGCAAACAAAGAACATGTTAGACATGTTAGCTGGCGATATGCTTTTGTCCATAGTCACTTACTGTATTCTTATTACAAAGCAACCTAAGGTTAGTGCATATACTTTTTTCACTGGGATTAAAGACATCAAAAGTAACTTGTTTTATGTATCTTATATTAGCTTATATATTACCCAAAAATACTCCTGTGCACGTTCCACTGGCCTTTTCCATTGGTATCCCAGCATCCTCTAGGGCCCTGTAGGTGCACTGCAACAATAGTTTGTGCTGAGGGTCCATGCTGATTGTTTCAGCATTAGTGATGCCGAAGAACTTGTAGTCAAACTCATTCAAGCTACAGAGAATAAAAGGTAAATGATGATGGGGTTATTGCTTTTTGGAGCTCAGATCCTACAGAGATAGTTCACCCAAAAAGGACAATTCCATCATCACTCATCCTCACGTGATGTTATTCCAAACCTGTATGACTTATTTTCTTCAGCGGAACATGATGATACTTTGAATACTTTGATACTTTGGGGGGTGGGGGGTGTGTGTGTGTGTGTGTGTGTGTGTGTGTGGGGGGGGGGGGGGGTCCTCCCCCAGAATTTTTAGTTATTTTTTTCAGTTACTGCTTGTCAGATCAAACAATCTGCCCGCTTTGAATCAGACACAGAGATAAAGTAGTGTGAATTAATGAATTTTATATATACAGTAGGTAGTCAACCAGAATGCCTATTAACCGCCACACTAGCCGCTGGGGCAAAAGTCACCGCGGCAAAAAATTATTTCGCATTTCAAAGTCATTCACGAAATGACCGCCAGGTGGCGCAAAGGGACATTTTGCAAAACAGCAGCAATTGCCGCAATTGAAACGTAAGTGTGGCTGGTGTCAATAAACAGTAAGGATGAAATACTACAACTATGGTAATTTCCAAATAAGCCTACAACAAACATGAAAAATCAAAACAAGAGCTATTGACATTTACTGTATAACAATGAAACAAACAAAGATTTGGTGGAGTTGAAACTGCATGTTATAA
>JAJAQA010000001.1:72621041-72749368 GCA_021464565.1 Rutilus rutilus
GAAGGTCAGGGGACTGGAAATGTCAATATTGCAGTGATCGAGCCTGTTGTATTGCACGCACGCCTGCAAACAAACGCCAGCATGTTGACGCTCTCTGATAATACTCGCGCTAACTGAATACCTATGTGTCTTCCCCTGTGGTCCAGTGGCAGATCCACAGGCTTTCACGCGAGAGACCCGTGATCGAATCCCGGATCTACCGGCAAAACATTTTTTGCCGTCAATGCTCGCTCTGGCAGTTCCCTGAAAAGGCGACTGCAGATGTGTATTTTGCAGTCAACGAGCGCGTGGTACAACCCGCTCGCCTGCACCCAAACACTGTTTCTATGGTTTCCGCCTCTGAAGTTCAGACGACTGGAAATGTCAAAATTGCAGTGAACAAGCCTGCTGTAATACACGCACGCCTGCAAACAAACGCCGGCATGTTGATGTTCTATGGCAACTTCTCGCTCGTTCAGTTCCAGTAAATGCGACTGTTCCAGTGTATTCTGCAGTAAACAAGTCGGCGAAGCAGCCCGCTTGCCTGCACACAAACGCCGCTTTTACGGCTACCCAGATAAATCCCATAAGAGTGTATTTTCTGGTGTCCCGGCCACGGCCGATGGTGTTACGAGTGTAGACAAAATGCCCACTGCCCAGTGCTCATTCCTACACACAAACACAGCCCGTCACACAGGGCTCGCGCACATGAAATCGACCCAGATCGATTGCGCATTAAACGTGGTAAATGTGCCCACTGCCCAGTGCCCACAAACACTACGTTCCGCATATCTCAAGGTTTCTGTAAAAACAAAACCAACGTGCATTCGCTCTGCTCAGGCGGACAATGCTCTCAGTGTTGTAAATGTGCCCGCTATCCCGCGCCCACATTCACACATAGACATGACAGGTCCTACGGGACTCGCCCAGCCCTCCCCCTCTCGGTTGACCACCGCAAAGGAGTCGAGCGCGGGCAATCTGCCCGCTGTTATCAGCGCGCCCCCTGCCTCGAAGCGCGACGCTTATGTTGCAGCACACCGAAGCCCCTCTGTTGCTGAGCGACCAGAGCGCGCTCCGCATTCAGCCCCTAGCCATTCGTGCAGATGCATGGGCAAGGCTACCCGGGGGTTTTGAAGTGGGTGCTAGACATTATAGAAAGAGGCTATTCGCTACAGTTTCGCCGACGCCCTCGCCGCTATGCGACGCGCGTCGAAACTACGGTGAAAACAGAAGTAGCACCACCTACTTCGAGCCGAAATTTTGAAACTGTTGAGCAAAGGAGCTGAGATGAGAACGACTGACATCTCGATGTACGATGTGCATGGACGCAGCGCTCGCACCCCTCAGACTACAGGGCATGCGAGTATTGAACTACTTGGACGATTGGCTGATTCTAGCTCAATCTCACTCGGTGCTCATAGAGCACAGGACCATTTTGCTCGATCACCTCGAGAATCTGGGTCTCAGAGTCAATTGGGCGAAGAGTTCTCTGTCTCCCAGACAGATAATATCTTTTCCGGGCACAGAACTGGACTCGCTGTCTATGATAGCGCGACTGTCACCACAGCGCGTACTAGACATTCAGAGCGCAGCGGCTCAAGAAATTTCAGAGGATGCTAGGTCTCATGGCCTCAGCATCATCAGTACTTCAGCTGGGCTTGCTTCGCATGCGCCCGCTACAGTTCTGGCTGAAAGCGCGAGTACCGCGCCGAGCGTGGGCTTCCGGTCTGCTTCGTCTCAAGGTCAATCAGAAATGCATCGTAGCTCTGAAACCTTGGAAAGCAAACGACTTGTACCAATCAGGTGTAAGCCTGGGGACTTCCTCGAGTATGAAGGTAGTGTCTACGGACGCATCCACCTCGGGATGGGGAGCACTGCTCTCGGCCAATGGTCAGAACGGGAGAAGCTTCTACACATAAACTGCCTCGAAATGTTAGCAGTAGACAACGCGCTGACGTGTTTTTGTCCCCAAATATGAGGACACCACGTCCTGGTCCGCTCGGACAACATGTCAGTGGTGTCCTACATAAATCGCCAGGGGGGCCTCAGGTCCCGAAACCTGCACAGGCTGACAGAACGCCTCCTGGTGTGGGCTCAGCGCAACCTGCTCTCGCTGAGAGCAGCGCATGTGCCAGGGCTCCTAAACGTAGGACCGGACAGACTGTCCAGGAACAATGTTCCGACAGGCGAGTGGCCTCTACACCCACAGACAGTCCAGCTGCTGTGGAAGAAATTCGGCAGAGCGGAAGTAGACCTGTTCGTGTCTCAAGAAAACGCTCACTGTCTGGAATTTTTCTCCAATAGCAGGGACGCGCTGGCTCATGTATGGCCCCGCCGCCCGCTCTATGCCTTTCCTCCCGTCTCTCTCCTGCCTCAGGTGATAGATAGGATCAGAGAAGGATGCTCAGTGCTACTCGTAGCGCCGTTCTGGAAAAACCAACCCTGGTTCCCAGTTCTGATGCA
The DNA here is from genome assembly GCA_021464565.1 of Rutilus rutilus. Taxonomy (NCBI): domain Eukaryota; kingdom Metazoa; phylum Chordata; class Actinopteri; order Cypriniformes; family Leuciscidae; genus Rutilus; species Rutilus rutilus. The sequence goes on from JAJAQA010000001.1 coordinate 72,623,484, forward strand.
GCTAGCAAGCACTGCCCCATGGCCAGTGCCAGTGAGGAGGGACCTCCTCTCTCAGGCCAAGGGCTCGTTTTGGCATCCGTGCCCAGAGCTGTGGTCCCTTCATGTTTGGGCCATCAACGGGTACCAGCTGACCTCCCAAGCGGAGTGTTAAACACGATCACGCAGGCTAGAGCTCCGTCTACGCGACGTCTCTATTCCTCGAAATGGTCAGTGTTCTCCAGCTGGTGCACAGCTCGTGGTGTGTCGCCCCTAGACTGTGGGGTGACGGAGGTTCTCTCCTTCCTACAAGAGCTGTTGGACAAGGGCAGGACCCCTTCCACGCTCAAAGTGTAAGTGGTGGCCATAGCAGCGTTCTCAAAAACAACGCTGGGTCAGTCAGTAGGAAGGAACGATTTAGTCATCCGCTTCCTTAGAGGAGCTAAGAGACTGAATGCTCCCAGACCTCCCTCAGTCCCTGTATGGGACCTTTCTACAGTGCTGCAAGCCATGAAAGGTGACCCATTCGAGCCTTTACAGACGATTGATCTTAAACACCTGTCTTTCAAGACAGTGTTTCTTCTGGCTCTCGCTTCAGTGAAGCGCATAGGGGACTTACACGCGCTCTCAGTAAGCGCGACGTGCATGGAGTTTGGGCCTAATGACTCAAGAGTTATACTCAAACCTAAGCACGGTTATGTTCCAAAATCCCTCAACACACCGTTTAAGGCGCAGGTCATTTCCCTGTCAGCCCTACCGGTCTCTGACGAGGAAGGAGACGCAAGCTTCCTTTGCCCAGTCAGGGCATTAAGAGCTTATGTGTCTCGCACGTCTGTTTTCAGACAGACAGAGCAGCTCTTTGTTTCACTCTATGGACGTTCTAAGGGACTTGCCGTGTCAAAACAGAGCCTATCCAGTTGGATAGTTGATGCTATAGCGCTGGCTTATACCTCTAAGGGCTTACAGTGCCCATTAGGTGTCAGAAGCACACTCCACGAGAGGCGTGGCCTCGTCGTGGGCTTGGTCTAGTGGGATTGCTTTGCAAGATATCTGTATGGCGGCAGGCTGGGCCTCCCCGTCTACATTTATAAGGTTTTATAACCTAGAGGTTCCCGCCTTGCAGGCTAAGCTGCTTTCGGTCTAAAATCGGTACTGTCTGCCCTGATGTGTTCAGGCCAGAATACTGAAACTGCTTGAGCAAACGCTCGCTGTTTGATCGCGCAGCTCTATGGGCAGTGTGTAAGACCCACTATATTCGTCAGTCCAGGCCGGGGGTCGCCCTGACTGTACGACACATCATCAGTATAACTGCTCCTTATAGGATGTTATATTATTACAGGAATGATGCTATTTTAGCCACTCTTTCCTGGGCTCTCTGTGAGTCCCTTATGATCATGTACTATATGAGCCCGGGCACTTGCCCTTGGGACTTTGGTGCTGGATCTTAGCATGCACGGCGTTTTACACTGTGTTCCCCTAGCGTAAGACTTACGCAGTATGAGAGAACCTCTCGTAAGAGAACGTACTCGGTTACTAACGTAACCTCGGTTCTCTCTAGAGAGGGAATGAGTACTGCGTATCTTGCCGTGCCTGCACACGCTCTGGTTCGCTTCGGCGATGAAAAATCAGTGAGCTAGCCTCTATAAGCTATATTTATAGCCCTAGGCCACGCCCATTCTGGCGGGATGTGACGTATTGGGCGCGAAGCGCCCCCCATTGGAGCTGACGTCACAGAAAGGCCTTATCGATAGGCTGCTGCAGTTGCCGCAGGGCAGCCAATAGCCGCGCGAGCCGTCTCGTCTGTGTCTGCATGCTGCCGCAACGCGTTTTACATTATTTCAAAATTAAGGATAATTTTTGGCTTCAGTATCTCGCGGAAAAGAGATTTTCCCCTAGTGTAAGACTTACGCAGTACTCGTTCCCTCTCTAGAGAGAACCGAGGTTACATTAGTAACCGAGTACGTTTTAATTTCATTGGTTTTTATATTGAAAACAATACTATTTAATTCGTCTATTATTTTTTGTATTTTCTATAGTTTTTTGGAGTTGTTTAATGTAGGCCTAAGGATCTGTTTTGAAAATGTTCTTTCGTTGCTATGGCCGGGTATCACTGTCAGTCGTCTCAATTTCTTGAATGATTCACAAAACTGTAATTTAGCAGATTAAAGAGGAGCTTCATCATCTTCATTTTCTGGTGCAATTGTCCGATAATCTCCTTCAACATCACCTTCGGGTTTTGTCGTCTGTGCAGCGCAACAGCGGCTCTACTGGAATAGCACATTTACAGTGCTATGCATAAGTTTAGACACCCATGCTAAAATTGACTTTATTGAGGAATAAAAAATCATCTTTTGGAAATTGAACTTAATGCCTTAATTACATTTTTTTGAAAAATCCAACCTTTAAGGACACCAATTTTCTTTGTGAATGAATAATGTATCGTAAATAAATATATGTTCTTCCTTAAAATAAAGGGTGCATAAGTTTGGACACCCCTATGTTAAATTCCCATAGAGGCAGGCAGATTTTTATTTTTAAAGGGACTATGTGTAGCTTTTTAGGTATTTTATTATCTAAAATCAATATTTGTATTCATAAATATGCCCTCAATGGTGTACAAATACCTATGCCAATGATCAGACTAATCCTTGTAAACGAAGAATTTATTATCTTTATATACATGGGACGGGCAGGTCCACGGAGGCTTCCATGTAGTTCCGCCATCTTGAAAAACTATAATAGCAGAGAGGGACAAAAAGTACTAGGCCAACGTGTTTCCACAACACGTTTTAGTTCAGAACCAGCGTCACGTGACTGAAGCCAGCAGAAGCGGAGGAGCAGAGCAGAGAGAGGCGCTTGTCACTGCCGCGGCAAGTTTAAAAGGATGCACTGCACGGTTATTTATACACCGTTCATTCATACATATGCTGAGTCACAGGATGAGTCCTTGTCGTCGAAAAAGTCAAAAATAGACCGTAAAAGGAAACGTGACCGGAGATTACAAAAACAAGGGTTAATGTCGGGATAGCTAATGCAGGAGAAAGCTTTCAAAAGAGACCCTGAAGTTGCCTGCTTTCTTCTCGACAGGTAAGTCAATGTTACGGTCTTAATTACAAGCTTTTTTTCATTGCTTGGTTGTGTACTTTATTATATAGACAGTAGAACATTTATAGTTAAAAGTTAAACAGGCTCTTTGATGAATAGCAGCTGTTGAGTAAAGTAACGTTAGAGAAGGCTCTGATGATGATGATATCTAACAATGCACGTATTTCAAAAAATATAACGAATAAAGAAGGCATTACTACTAATTACCATAGTTAATGTTTTTCACAGTCAGTAATTCATACTGTAACATTCTTTTTTTCGTTGTTTCAAGTTTCAGTTTGTTTTAAATAACAAACCTGTTCACCCGAAGAAAAACTCGAAGTGCTATTATAAGACATCCTGTCATAGCTTTTTGGTACATAACGGCTACCGTAGATGCAACGCGCATTTGGAAAAGTGAGGCGCTGGAGAGCATTATTTGTTTGAATGCAAAATACAATTTCACCACTAGATGGGAGAAATTCCTACACTTAGTCCCTTTAAAGGCCAGTTACTTCATGGATACTATGCATCCTGATAAAGTTCCCTTGGCCTTTGGAATTAAAATAGCCCCACATCATCACATAGCCTTCACCATACCTAGAGATTGGCATGGTTTTATTTCAATTAGCCTAATAGCTGGTTTGATTTGCATTGAGAGATGATCTTATGGAAAGTACTCCATGTTTAATCTAAAACGTAAACGCAACATCAGTTAACAGCATTATTGTCTAAACGGCAATTAATAAAAACGTCAGACAATGGAATAACAAAGCTCTGAAAAGTGTTTCGAATCAATAAATGCACATTTCAAAAGTTATTTTCGACAACTAGAGACAAAATCATGGAAACTGTTCATAGAGCTGCGTTTCGAACTCGGACCGCTTGTAGCCCGGCGAGGCACATGTTGTAGCGTTGACCACAGAATATCGTCTGAAAGCTTAACATCTTACACTCATGCAAAGCCTTTTTGATGTAAAACTTTTCTATTACAATGTTTTATGTTGAAATGTTTTCATTATTTATTAAAAAATAAAATAAAATAAAAAATGATGTTTTAACAACCAACTGTAAGCCTATTTAATTCTTAATATAATAAAAAATGCTAAAACACAACTGTTACCGACTAACATTGGTTAGCAAGTCCTGACAATGTTTAAATTAAAGGTGAACTACCTTAAACGAACAGCTTCGGAGTCATTGGAATGGTTATATGACTTTTTTCGGGTTGAATGGTGGTCGTCTCGCACCCCCCGAGTGCCTGTGAGCCGAAAAGCCGCCGCCTCAGCGTCAGGAAGTATCGCGTGATATCAGGTCTCGAGATGTAACGAATTGCTTTACGGTAAAAAAATCTGCTAAAATTCGGTCATTATTGCGCTCCCTCACGCTGTTCGAACCCGAATGGAGAAGACGTTTTACAGAGTGTCCCGTCTGCTTTGGTGTCGTTGGTCTGAAGAAGATGTTTTAAAGAGTCTCCCGTCTGCTTTGATGTTGTTGATCTATAGCCTCTGGTATCTGAGAGTCGCCAACGAGTTTCTCGACAGTGTTGTCAAATATCTATGCTGAAGCTGTAGGGGGAGCTCTAGAGAGAAACCTGCGAGCAAAACGCGAGAATACAGCGAAGAAATTCCCGAAACTACATAGCCCTGCTTTAAGCGATCATTTTGTTTAATTTATTTCACTGTTGTTTCAGTTAATACATATACTAACAAATTAGAATAACACAAAGTATAATGCCTAATATATGCATAACCTGATTTGCAGAGCCTTTATAGAAAAACTGGGCACACAATGTTAACGTTTAGCCTACATTACTTAAATTTGATGCAACAATAGAAGCCTATATTTGTTTCAGTTCTAAATTTGTACTGTAATTTCAGTATTGTCGTTTAACTAAAATGTTTCACTTGAATTTATCTGCTACCAGATTACGCAATAGAGAGAATAAACTGACACTTTTCAAAGTCTGTGATTGTAGCGCCTCTTAGAGGTAAAAGACAGCAAATGCACGTCCCCGGCGGTAAAAGTATTATTCTGGTTGAGAACCAACTCTAGTAATATATATATATATATATAGAGAGAGAGAGAGAGAGAGACCCAGCAAACACATTTACGTTGTGGCAACTCATGTGGAACGTTGCATTTCTGCTATGGCAACGTCGCAACATTGAAACAACGTAGAATTGTAAGACGCGACAGGGCTGTAGCAACGTTGTAGCGTGACATTCAGCAACTGAGAGACGGCAATCTGACAATTATTTTTTAATTATCAATTTTTTTAGCTCGTTATGTTTTGTGGTTAATTTTTAATTTAGATAATTATATACTTTTTAAAATATTGTTTGTCCTTATTATTATTTATGGGCCTAACAGCAAATTAAATGAATTATAATCAACACCTGCAAGTGTACACTTTGAAGAGTTAAAATGACATAGAAGGTTAGTTAAATCAACTTTATTAAAACTGCATATGGTAATCAAATTGCACTTCCAAAAGTCATACGTTTGTGAGAATAAAAAAACATATTAAATACATGGGAGTGGACTAATGTTAACTAGCATGAGCAGACATGAGAAGATCTAGCAAAGAAACGAATGCGATGACAAATCAAAGTAAAAATAAATAGGTGTGCGCGCGGTTACAAATTTTTAATTTTTTTTGTGCGTTTCAAAAAAAGCAAAAAACATTAACGTACGCACTTCAGTCGCCCTCTGTTCAAGGAGCAGCCTGGTCTCCCTGTTCAGTTTCAGTAGATCGGCAAATGTTGAATTTTCTGTCGAATTTGAACCACTGAATTTGTGGAAGCGAAATAAAATGGACCGAAAATTGCCTGTCGAATATTATAGGTTGTATTTTTAAACATAATGCATATTTTGGAAGTGCAATCTGAAAGGTGAATATGGATTATTGATTTTTTAATAATGAAAACGTGTGTGAAATGTTTTGAATTGAAATATTCACAGCTTAAACATACAACCATGTTGAATTTCAGCCCATTAAATTGCAAGCCCTGAAAATATAATGCATTAAAATGCAAGCATGGTTAATGCAATGCCTATTTTTTTCAAGTAGAGCAATTCCACAGGCTTTTTTGTTTCAAAAACATTTGGCATTATTTTACTTCCAAACAAATCATCCAAGCACCTCATTCCGAGCTATTTTTAAGATATGTTTGATTAATATTATTAAAGATTATTTAATTCTAAAAAAAATTTAGATCTGTCTTTGATTTTCGCAAAAATTCCAGAAGTTGAAAGTCTATTCTGATTGGTTGATAACTTTTGAAAATGTTTAATCCAGAAGCGAAGATAATGAATGTCTAGTGAAAGAACATGGGAAAATTTGTGATTGCACAGGACACAGTTTGAGCATGCACACGCAACATCTGAGCGAGAGGAGAGGCGGTTCGTGAAAGAGCACTGTGTATTGGAGAGTGTGTCCAGTTTTGAGCGGGAGCAATCCGTGTGCGAGGGGATAGATTCGTGCTCACACATTACATGGAAGTGCTCTCGCGTTACAATAATGCCATTAAAATAGCGCCATATGGTAAGTCCCTCAAAACTGTGTGAAAATTTAAAAAAAATCTAACATTCCATCCAACATGGTTGACTTTCTGTTGGGTGGAGTCAGATAAAACCAAATAAGCTTGACCACACTGAGTGTGCATATCGGAGAAACTACATCCTGACCTCAGCCTGCATTTGGTGGCGCTATAGAGCCCCTCAGTTACACCCAAGCCCAAGCACTACATACATTACGTTTTACACAGGTCTAATGTCCCTGCAAACTTTGGTGTTTGGTGTTTTAAGCTCCCAACGGTGCCTTCCAGGCAGCGAGGGGATGGGAAGGTTTAAGGTTGAGGGTAGGGTTAGCTGCCTCTAAGGAGCCATTGGGGGCTTAAAACACCATCGAGCGCAAACTTTCATAGGATTTTCAGGCATGGCTAAAGAAATGTAGCCTGATAATACCAAACTCTGCTACTTCGCTTTGCTTCGTAGACAGAGTCTGGCATGGCACAATTGAAAAGCGTTTTCTTTATCGCGGGGGGGCGCTTGTCTGAAGTTTAAAATCATTGGTTACCCGTAAGCCATTCACATGACGTTTGGTTATGGCGTGTGTTATGCGCAGGCTCAGCCGCATCTAACTTCCACTGTAAACACATGTATGATGCGAAAACAAAACCATCGAGCGAAATACCGGAGTGAACATGGCTGTGAACGACTTTTGCAGATTATGTGAAGTAAATCTACGCATCCATGGTACAATCAGCGTCTACGTCACGGCTCTCAGCCCGCCCTCTGTTCTTGATTGGCCGGCTGTTTTCAGGCCGGAGGAAAACTGAAAGCTCTGTTGCTGTCTCAGACTGAGTACAGAAGCGAAATGAAATTGAGCGGAAGTACGAAGTCTGACGTAGTCAGGCTAAAAGAAATGGGTAAATTCTCTAAAAAATATTTCTCTCTCTCTCTCTCTCTCTCTCTCTCTCTCTCTCTCTCTCTCTCTCTAGAGATATATTAGTTATATTAGAACAGGCAAAATGAACACAACAATGAAAGGGTTAAACTGTTAATCATCACGGGTGTAACACACACAGACTCACACACAGAGGTGGGCATAAATACATGGAAATGTATTTAAAATAAAAACACAGAATACTTTACAAATAAACTTATGCAAAATAGCAGCCATTTATTTATTTTTGACCAGGTTACAATGTAGTAAAAAAAATCATACTGTATGTAAAACTGTTGGATCCTTTTCTGCTACCCTTACGAAAAAGAAGTTTATTCAAGTGTGCTATTAGTATACTTCTTTTAAACTAAGTTTTCTTATAGTATACTTTCAGTCTACTTTTTATGTACTTCTCAGAAATATACTTTATGTACTTCTCAGAAATATACTTCAAATTGCATTTAAGTGTACTTGACTTATACTGACAGAAAAGTCTAAGTATATTTGGCCTATACTTGTTGATCGAGATATACTTAAAAGTATAATTAAGTATTCTAAGTATTCTTGGCTTGTACTTGTGTTTACTATTTTGATTGAGGAGCTTATTAAATACTTTTTAAAAAACATAATATTACACACTGTCGTATAAACTAACATGTTCAGCTTTATATAGTAACAAACTTTCGGGTGGAATAGCTAATAGAGTAAATAAAATAAGCATGGAAAATAAGTTTATTCAGGGTTCTATTAGTATACTTCTTTTCATCTAAAAAGAAGAAAGCATACTTTCGGTCTACATTTTATATACTTCTCAGAAATATACTTAATTACACTTAAGTGTACTTGGCCTATATACTTGTAGGCTACTCAATCTGTTGATCGAGATATACTTAAAAGTTTAATTATTCAAAGTATACTTGGCTTGTAGTTGTGTTAACTCTTTTGATCGAGTAGCCTATTAAATATACTTTTTTTACATCGTTTTTCATATACATTCTTATGAAACTTTGTTTGAAAATATTGATTAAAATATTGATATAAAACAGATATGTTTCTAATTCTGCGTATCTGAATTTTTGTGTAGGCCAGTCCACTGCTGTACATAGGAATTTACTTTAATTTAACTTTTCCCCACCATTGACTGAATTTTCCAGCTATCCATGTTTTCACTGGTATACGGTAGGGGGCGCTATGACACATCTTCTAGTACAGAATCTCCGCATCAAAACACAGGAGAAGAAGAAGCTGAAACAAGTGATAGAAGATTGCTCACTCAAATGTAAAATAATGTGATCATCAAACATTGAACAGCTTGTAAATCAAAACTGCTTAATGTTTCCAAATGAAGCGTAACCCATTAAGAGAAAACGACTGAAGCTGTGGGGGTGTTGGACTCGATCTACTCCATCTGTATTTGATCATCGTTCTGAATCTGATCAAGGCATAGTCTTTGACAAAAATGTGATTTTCTCAACTATTTTGTTTAAAATGTTGCCTTTCTTTATGAAACTTACCGACATTCAAGTGTTGATAATAAAGGATGCATGAAGCTAATAAAAGGTTTTTAAAATTAAAGAAGAGTTAAAAGTATTTTTCAAGTATAAAAAATAACATTTGAACATACTAGTATACTGTAGGCCTACTGCAACTGCAAAAAATGTATATAAATAGTAAACTATAAGTATAATGTTAAGTTCACTTAAAGAAAACTTGTAGTATAAAACTACTAAACTAGTAGTTTACTGAGAGTACACTAAAAGAGCAAAAATAATATATAAATGGTAAACTATAAGTATGATGTTAAGTTCACTTAAAGAAAACTTGTAGTATAAAACTACTAAACTAGTAGTTTACTGAGAGTATACTTCAAAGTTGCTACAAGTATTAAAATAGTAAACTACTAGTATACTCATAAGTTCACTTGCAGTACAAATGAGAAACATAATTATGAACTAGTTGTTCACTTAAAGTTTACTACTGTTACACTAATAGTATACTTAAACATTAAGTAATTTTTTAAGTAATTTTATGTTTATTTTATGTAAAGTTTATTTGTTTCTATACGTTTATTAAAATTAGAAAGTGTATCTAAAATTGATTAGAATTAATTTAGATTCATTTGACACTATTAAATTAATAGTGTCCTACCCCTAAACTATCCCTTTATTTTTTATGTACAATAAAACTAAAAGCTGAAGATGTTTGTGGAGTATCATTCATCAGTGCTTCTTTTTCCACTCCAACGTTCCAGTAATTCCTGCCCACTAAAAGCTGCACGGATAACTTTGCTTTCCCCACAAACAGGCCCATCTGTGTAAATGTTCCATCGATTCACGCTTTTCCACACTGGGGGCAGAGACGTGTCTGAACTAGTTAATGCATGAGATCAGTACCCTGATAAAGAGGTCGACTGGCAAAAACTATTGTATGTATTTTGAAAATACAAAAAATACTCATCTTAAATGTACTTAAATACAAATTACATTAGATTTTTTTTAGAAAAAAAAATCTACAAATATTTTGTACTATTTTACAAAATTGTATTTTGTATTTCAAATACTTATTTTAAATACATGTATACTGCCCATCCCTGCTCACACACACACACACACACACACACACACACACACACACACACACACACACACACACACACACACACACACACACACACACACACACACACACACACACACACACTCACACAGAGAGAGAGAGAGAGAGAGAGAGAGAGAGAGATCAAATGCTCAGAGTGTTAGAATTTGATAATGTCGAAATAAATGTAATGATGCCTGAATAATGTTCTTAGCAAATGCTGTTATAATATGTATGACATGTTTTTTTTATTTTTTTTATTCATTCTACCAGATAGCACTAATCTGCCATTTTTTTTACTTACACCAGTGTTTTTTTTTTTTTTTTTTTTACAGACGAAAACGAGACAATAACTAAATAAAAACCAGTTTTAAATGACTAAAACCATGGTTCGAATTACGTGGGAGCCAGTGGGAGCTGAGCTCCCTTAGAGAGAGGTTGAGCTCCCATGAAAGCAGTAAAATCATACACCTGTGGGGGTCTCTAAAAATCATCAGCACCATTATTTTAAATTACAAATAAAGCAATTTTTCCTTCAGACTACTGTAGCGTGACTTAACAGATAGGACAAATTGCCAAACATGGATCTCGCGGGATCTCGGATCGTCATGACACTCCATCCTTATGCTTCACTTTCTGCCAGGACTTTTACTGACTTTTCTCAACTCACAGAAGTGACGTCAACGTCCGATCTAGCAGTAGCATAACCCATCAGGCAAGTGTTATTTTAACATAGGCGTAATTTGAGGGTGGGACATGTCCCCAACACTTTTTGCTAAGGTCGATATTGTCCCCACCACTTTGGAAACATCTCGCGGCACTAATGTACCAATACAAATAAATAAAACATCTCCAGTTAACTAGCAGAGCATTCATTTAGTTCGTTTGTTAAATAAGAGGCGATCTAGCGCTGAAATGTGTTGTTAAATCAAGTGATCAAAGTGCTCGTTGCCGCTGCGATCAGTGGCGCGGATACTGTGTTCTCTTGTGGCTCGCGCACAGTCTTCACTCGGACGCGCGATTCAATCCGTTGTGGAGACTCTCTATTCATTCCGGTGAAATGATAAAACAAAATGCACACAAACGTGTCCTTGCCTGATATACAACCACTGATGAACATAATCAGTTTTGATGAAGGAAGAAGAAAAAAAAAAAAAAACTATACGAGTGCGGATTAGAACCCAGAACCTCTGACACGCTTGCCAAAAGTTCTGCCACTGGACCACTTAACCACACGCTTAGACTCATCGGATCTACTTATCTATTCACGTGAAAATTCTCACCACTAACAACATATATTAGACCTCATTAAACGACAAATTAAACCAAATGTACTATTTAAACTGAATTGTGTTAGCAACGCTTTTTTATTAAACATTTTAATTTATTTACATTAGTAAGCTACACCACGCCTGCTCATAGGCTACTTTTTTTCTTCTTTTTTTTTAAAGAGACCCCCACAAAGATGAAATCATAATTCGAACCCTGACTAAAACTATGACAATAGTACTTTGACATTTTCATCAACAAATAAAAACTAGACGAAAATGTTTGGTAGGGACGATTTGGGAGGAGATCCTGTCAGAATGAAGTCCTGCGTTTGAGGTAGATGTGCACATTTAAACTGTAACGTGCTGATCTACCCGCGAGTTGGCATGCGCTACACGTCTCATAAACGCTAAAAAATGCAAACATCAGGGAGAAAGAGGAGAGCAGACATGTAGATCTGGGGCCGTATTCACAAAGCATTTTATCTTACCACTAGGAGTACTCCTAAATCGCTTAAAAGTTATTCACAACGCCTTTCAGACCTACTCTTAGTAAAGAAAAATGACAACTCCTAAACTAAGAGTGAGTCTTCGTTGCTATGGATGACGTCATTACTCATGCACGAGCTTGACTGAAGTGACCACCTTGATTGGCTGATGATTGTAACGCGGGAATGATTCCAAACACCTCCCCTACGATGATGAGTGACAGGTGACAGGTGACAGGTCTGAGAATGCGTGCGCTACACAAGTAGTGCGAAGGACGGAAGATGATGAATAACTGAATAAATAGCCTAAATGAATAAAGAGTAAGGAAAAACAAATAGCCTAGTAGCCTAATGAAACATATGGATTGATGCAATATCTTTGCAACATTATTGAATTAATCTGTCACTTTATGCCTCTGCCTACGTTTGCAAAGAGAAGAACATTTTAATTTGATTCACAATCAAACGTTACAATTAGTTTACATGCAATGAGTAGCCTAGTTTTGGTTGATGTTGGTGGCGTTATTTCAGCCCTAGTTATGCCTACAATGCAAAATTGTTCCCTCGCGATTGGAAGCTCCTGTAGCCGCCGCATACGCATTTCAAAACATCGCTACGTGAAATGCCACAAAAAGCGGTTTGTGAATAGGTCTTAGTGAGTTAGGAGTCCTCTCGACTTCTTTTAAAGGGGCATTCCACCCATTTGAACATTGTTTTTTATTTAAAGTGGGCAGGGCCGGCGCTAGCTATAGGCAGAGCAGGCGATTGCCTAGGGCCTCGGGCTTTGAGGAGGGGCCTCCATAACCGTAACATCCCCTATATAGTCCACCAGTCAAGACGGACAGAAATACTAGCCTCATTGTTCATTGGATATTGTTGAATTGTCACTCATCTGCGGTTAAACCAATTAATGTTTCCGTTTCAAAGCGGGTGCCGGCTTCTGAACGTTTGTGTAACGAACGCATCCATCAGGTGCTGCGAAGCAAAAGCCTAAATAGGCACTCAAAGAAGCACAGCTCGTAATGCAGGTGTGTGAGTTGTCGTCATCTATTTTGGAGTGATTGCAATGTATTCTAAAAATAAACTTGTACTGTAGATCAGCGTCATTTCTGGAAAAAATCATTCACCGCTTTATTACGAGTTTAAAAGAGCGCGAGCGTCATTAACGTGCCCAGACGCGACGCTTTGAATTTGCGCGTACAAGGAATAACATCGCGTCGGGAGCTGACTAGTAAAAAAGCTACAAAAGTAAAAGACAAGACGTTTGTATTCAAAGCTAAAAAGCCAACACACTACAGCATTTTTAAATGTTTCAAATAAAGGATCTCATATCTATGGGTCTATCTTCTAAATTCTGCTGATGAGTAAAAAAAAAAAAAATTCTGCTCAGTAGCGACCGTGTCTTTCTCTAGCATATTTAAGGTAACAATGCAATACATAATATAATATCTGCAGTCAATATTGATTAAATGGGAGGGAAAAATCCTGCCCATACCGCAGCTATGAAAAAAATGATAAAAGCACTTATGTTCATCTACTGAAGTGGTATTCTGGAACTGTGAATAAATTTAATAAAACAGCAAAATAACAACAACAACAATAACATCTTCATTAAACAAAAAAGAGATTAGCTTAGATAAAGTTTGACTAATATGTACATACAGTATACCGGTAAAAAGTCTGGACCCATTACTATTTTTAATGTTTAAAGTTTCATATTATAATATATATATATTATTGTAGAGCACAAGCCTGCATTTATTTTATCAAAAATACAGAAAAACAAAAACAAAAACAGGAATATTCAACAAGGATGTGTTAAATATATAAAAAGTGATAGTGAAGACTTTTATAAAACAACTTTTAAAAAATAAAAAAAATCCTGAAAAAAAGTATCACAGGTTATAAAATAAATATTAAGCACAATTTCTAACATTTGATAATAAATCAGAATATTAAAGTTTTCTGAAGAATCACGTGACACTAAATTCAGCTTCGCATCACATAAATATATTTAAAAGTATAGTAAAATAGAAAACCATTATTTAATAATATTTCACTATATTATTTTTCTGTATTTTTGATCAAATAAATCCAGGCTTGATGAGCATAAGAGACTTCTTTCAAAAACATTTAAAATAGTAATTTGTCCAAACTTATGTACTGTATAAGTAAAAATATACTAAATTTAAAATTAAATGTTGTATAAATATAAAGGTTAGGAATCATATTTGTTTCAAGTGTTTTTTATTGGGGGTGGGGGGCCTCCAACATGAATTTTGCCTAGGGCCTCCTAATGTCTAGAACCGGCCCTGAAAGTGGGTCATATATGTAGTCGAAATGTAAAATGAATTTTGAATTTGGTGCCTTCGTGACCGAGGAAAGACAAAAAATAACTTCAGGACGCATTTGTATGAAAGACAACAACTCCCACAATGCACCACATTGCACAGCTCCGCAAGCCACTCCCACTAATCCAGAAAGGGCATATCTGCCTATAAGAGAAATCACTCTTCTATATCATATTGAGCACTCTCCTCCGCTATTGTCATTACTTTACATCTGTCTCCACAGCGCCTGTTAGCTTAGCTTCAAACAAGATGGAGGATATTGCTTTCAGTTTCAGAGAGTAAAGTCCCACCCACTGATCTGTAATAGGTCTGTAGCGTGAGCGGGTCCCGCCCCCTGGGAAAGATGAGGAACTAGTGCTTGTAGTCTCAACAGAAATCCCCCCGGGCTCTTACACTTCCTCCTACAATGACGCAAAATGACGATTTTTGCGTCATTGTAGGAGGAAGTGTAAGAGGTAAATAACGGATTTCTCCCGTCTCAGGGGAAAATGAGAGAGTGTTGCACAACCATTCAATAGTATGACTGGGTTTCTAACAATGCAAAGCTTAATGCAAATGGGTGGAGTGTCCCTTTAAGCTGTCCCAGGCTTAGGTGCTACTTTTAGGGCTAAAATGCTTCGTGAATTACTCTTAGTCAAAAAAATTAGGAGTCCTAAAGTTACGAGTGACACGCCCATTATTTTTAGGAGTTGCTCCTAAATTCGCCAGTTAGGAGCTACTTTTAGCCTTAAAATTCTTTGTGAATACGGCCCCAGAATAAGAGTGACGAGAACTCTTAAAAAGAGAACGAGAACTCTATTCGGGACAGACTGAACATTTTAAAGAAATTCGAAATTAACAATTACAATTTAACTAAACTTTTATTGTAAAAGATTTCAGTCAACAAAATTTTAGTTGTTTTATATCTACTGTAGATCATTAAAATCTTATTGTGTTTCGTCGACTAATTTCTAAATTCTAAATTTCTAAATTCAGATGACTAAAATATGTCAAAAGACTAAGACTAAAACTAAATCAGAATTTAAAATTAACACTGACTTACACATACTTTAATTGAATTAAAAAAAAAGTTCTTATTTCTAATATTTGTATTGTTTTATATCATAATAAAAGATGTATAATTGTTGAGAAGATATGAGACTCTTCCTGTTAACTTTAATCCCTCACCATGGCAACACCGTTTGAGATATTCTACATCCAACATCTTCACTGTCTTGGCATCATGTTGAAAACGTTTGGTGTGAATCATATAAACTGGTTGGGGCGAATGACTGTACATTAGAAAGATCTTGTTATGAGGGCACATGAACTAAAGACGTACCCATCGATGAGTGCTGCTTTTGCCGTGTGCGTCTTCCCGGCCTTACTCTCGTCTGGGTCATACCATTGAGAGAGCTTAAACCTCTCGTCTGGGATCTGAACTGTACAGTTCTCTCCATGAAGGAGGACTCGCCAGAAGTTTTCAAGTCCCTCGCCTAAAATACAGGAGAACATACAATGTCAATACTATTAAAGGGATAGTTCACCCAAAAATGAAAATGCTGTCATCATTTACTCTCCCTCAAGTTGTTCCAAACCTGTATGACTTTCTTTCTTCTGCTAAACACAAAAGAAGATATTTTGAAGAAAGTCGGTAACCAAACGACTGATGGACCCCATTGACTACCATAGTAGGAAAAAAAAATACTATCGAAGTCAATGGGGACCAGCAACTGTGTAATTACCAACCTTCTTCAAAATATCTTCTTTTGTGTTTAGCAGAAGAAAGGAAATCATACAGGGTTGGAACAACATGAGGGAGAGTAAATGATGACAGCATTTTCATTTTTGGGTGAACTATCCCTTTAAGGCCAAAATCATAGCATGAACAAATAATGAAAATAATGCTAGCCTACCTCCAGGAAAATGGCATCCAATGCCAACAACAGCAATTTCTACATCATCATCCATCATGTTTCATGTGCTGTGTGTTACAATCTATAGACAGCAAAAATAAACAATGAGGCAGTTAACTTAATATTCATTCATCACAATTAATATTTTAGCTTTCTTCTTCATGCATTCTTTCAGCAGAAAAAAAAAAAATATATATATATATATATATATATATATATTTACTACTTATTACTACTAGTCAACCAGAAAAAAAATGTATAATGTAGAGACAATCTGAACATCGGATAAAATGTGGAATCTGAATTTAAATATAGCTAATAAATAAATAAAGGTTAAAAAACTTTTTCTAAAAGTAGATATATATTCCACTGTATATGAAATAATTATTTTTTAACTTTATACATTTAATGTTTTATGAAAATGTTTAATATATATTGATAAGCTGAAGCTGTCCATACTTTTCTTTTGTTAAATAGTTTCTCTTTTGAATTATTATTATTATTATTTTCAGAGAACAAGAAAAATAAAGCAAATGAAATGTAAAATATGGACTTGCCTGGTTACTCATGTTGAATCTTGTCTTGTTGAAAATGCTTACATGATGCGGAGTCTACCAAATATTTATTTGAGCTTAAGGAGAAGTAACGTGTCACGTGAATTCCTGTTCGCTCATGAAACAATTTCTTATGAATATTCCTTTAAATAGATAAAGTTGACTCAACTCTTTATCACATGTTTGATATTTAGATATAACCTATTTCCCCCAAACCTCTAAATCAGCAGAATATGAATGATATCAAAGACTGAATGGTCAGTATTTTCCTTCTCAGCTCTGACTAAACAGAGGTATTAGCTGTTGCATTAGACAAGTGAATATCATTTTGATTTAATGGATTTACTGTTTGTCATTTTCTTGGCCACTACCTCAGACCCCTAAGGGTTAAGAACCTGGATGTTATGTTTGATAGCAACCTGTAATTTGACAATCATATTTACAAATGTTTTCAAAACATACTTTTTCTACCTTAGAAATGTAACCCAAGACATATTTTAGGCCAGTGGAGAACTGAGCTGACTGGGCCTGTCCATTACCTGATGGAGTTTCTCCTTTAACCCTCTGGGGACCAAGCTGTTTTTGGGGCTCTTGAGATGTTCTGACATGCTCTGACATTTGTGCTTTTTTCAGTTATTTATAAACATGTTAATGGCAAAGGTGTAAATTCACTCTATATAGCACAAACAGGGCTACCATAATATGCGAGCAACGTGTATGTAGATGTTTGTATTTTTAAGAGAATAATGTTTATGCGTGGTTATTGGAAAAAATTTAAATGAAAGTTGCTGAATTAAGACCACAAAACACATATTAAATATGTGTCCACAAGACTTTTGACTAATGGATGTTGTCCCTTTGAGTTCTAGCTTCAAAATTATGTGAAAATAGTCTTGCTTTATCGTTCACAAAAAAAAATACATTGATTTAAATGGTGTAAAACAGGTTTTGCTTGGAAAGCCAATATGCGAGGGGGAGGAGCAGTTTACACCTTAGATTACAATGTCCCACCCACTCTGCATAATGACTCTGCATAATTAGCCATTCATTCAGGTGTGACACTGACTGAGCCACAATGCAAGGACAAAAGATGTATTTAGAAGAAGACTTATATTGACCATTTAAGATTTCGCTTACATCTATCTTGTAAATATGTTTTGCTATTTTATTAAAAATGTTACAATTACAACAATAATTACAATTTCAACAATATTTCAAGTGTACTCTTTCTTTGTAAAAAAGAAAAAGAAAAAAGATTATAGCCCTACATTTTATCATATGTATTCATTATTTTGAATATAGCAAATATATATATATATATAATATATATAATATATATAAATATATATAATATATATAAATAATATAGTTATATATATATATATATATATATATATATATATATATATATATATATATATATATATATATATATAACGTTAGATATGAGCAGAAATTGCTAAACAAAAGCTTATTTGATGTGGCAGTATATTCTACAGTAGCCTAAAAACTGTACCCAAATCTAGTCAACAAGTGACTGACTGTAACGTTGTTTTTATGAAATATTAGGGCATATAAATGCTAATTTGCAGTTTAATACGTTGCTTATACAAATACATTTTTTCAACATATTCCAGTCGATTTTTTACTCATCTCAGTAGGCTATAGCAAAGCAGTTTATTCTTTCACACACAGACGCGCGATTCATATTTAGGCTAAACAGTCTTTACAAATATGTACCCTTCATTCATCTCACAGAAAGGCGATTCATCTTTTTGCGGTTTGCATAGGCCTACAATAACGTTATTCCATAACGTTATTCCACATCAACACTTGAGAAAAGAAAACAGCCTACCTCACTCCTCAGCGGGATCTGCTCCTCATATCAGGAGATATTGCTCCTCATATCAGCACTGTTCTGAGGAAACTTTTCTCCATAAGGTAGGCTATATTATGCCTCACTCGATTGCAACGCGCTTTGTTTACAGCTGATGTGGGCGTTCTCAGAATTTGCGTTTGAATAGCACGCGCTCTCCGGGGAGTGGTCAAATTACTTTTGAATGGCTCGTAATGAGCTCGACTGGAGTCGCTCTCTTTTTATACAGATTATAGAAGCTGAGAATATTTGTTTTTTATATAAATTACTTCATTTAAAAGATGCGATCTCAAGCTTTATAGACGGTGGGCCGAACGCGTTTTTCGTGTTGTTGATCGATCTCCATCGATAGAGTATACGCTTCTTTTATGTACGATATTAAGTAATTATATGTAGTCAAATAAAATTTGTTGGCAATTCTGGTTTGATCATATATTTTCACAAACATGTGTTTTGATTGTCAATCTTCTTAGGCAAATCGCGGGACAGCTCTAGTAGCTGAACCAATCGGATTGTAGTTTTTAACGTCATTAAAAATACTAACCAATCGCAGACGGTCAGATTAGGACCCCGAAATGGGCGTGAATGACATAGCGGTAATATTATATTGTAGGCCTATATTTATATTATAACATAATACATTTGACATGATTTATCGTGGATATGGAGTGTTGTGTTTTTTTTTATTGGTTTTTATCTTTTATTATTTTTATTCCTAAATAAGTGACACTTTCTTTGATGGGAATGTTTGAGATAGAAGTTGCAGCACATTTTTTTATCGGGAGTAATTCGCATTTATTAATATTAAGCAAAAGGCCAGATGCATTAGAGAAAGTCTGAAGAGAGGTTAAAGCAATTGGGATCTGAGAGACATCTCTTAGAAACAATGATGTAGCCTATCATCTGCCAGTTGGCTAATAAACAATTCCGTACCAGCAATAGAAATTTCCTTCACAGGGCTCTCTTTAATATGTAAATTTAAAAATTGTGTAGCTATTAGAAAAAGATATGGGGAAATGGGGCAACCTTGTCTTACACCACACTTTAAAGAAAATCTAGAAGTGCCATTATTGAGTCGGATAGAGCTATTACCATTACAGTAAAGCATTTTAATACATTTGCAAAAAATGTTTACCGAAACCCAATCTGTGCAGGGCTTGTAACATAAATTCATGTTCTAAGCAATCAAATGCTTTATAGTCAAGAAAGAGGATAAAGCTATCAGTAGAAACAAGATCTGAATAATCCAACAAGTCAAAAATCAAGCGTATATTATTAGAAATATGTCTCTGATGCATAAAACCTGATTGGCACTCATCTATTATATTATTAAGAATAAGTTTTAGCCTCTTTGCTAAAACTAAGGCAATAATTTTATAATCGGTATTCAATAAGGAAATTGGGTGCCAATTTTCTAATAGAAGGGGATCTCTATTGGGCTTGGGGATCAAAGTTATTAGCCCTTGACAGAGGGAGGAAGCGTTGTTTTCTCAATACTCTCTAAAAACATTTTATGTAAAAAAGTAATTTTTATAATTTTTGACTAAATGCTTTATAAAGCTCTGCAGATAGCCCATCAGTACCTGGGGATTTGTTACTTTTTAAATTATTTATAGAATCAAGAATTTCTAAAGGGTGCATCACACAGACTACAATCTTCATTATTAATTTGTTTTATGTGAGATAAGGAATCAAAAAAATCCATGGTGGACTCCTGGCAAAATTTAGAAGAATATAAATTATAAAATTTAGCACAAAAGTCTGCAATTATCTTAAAGTCATCAGTTACATTCCCATCAATACATAATTGCTGAATAGAATTATGGAGTGTTGTGTGCATGTTACTAGCTGTACATCAACAAACATCATACCCTTTTCAGTAACAAGTTGGATCAAGTTTGTACAATGTTCTTTAGAGTGGGTGAATTTAAATACAAAAGAAAGCCAAATCGTCCAAAAAGCTGTGGAAAAATATGAAATCACAGGCGGCCACATTCCAGATGTGCCAATTCATGTTGGCTACCATAGAGAATGCTACATGCAGTATGCTAACAAAAGAAATATTAAGAGAGCCAGCAAGAAGAAAGAAAAGACAGTACAGGAAGCTGAAAGTTTGTAAAGTAGCTTTATAGTGGTTAAGTGTAGGCTAGTTGTTTAACCTCATACGTTTGGATAAATCATGGTGTAAATGCTTAGAATCATTTTTAACCCCAAACAAATTTATATTTACATCTCATAAATAGTGAAAAATCACACAGAAATAATTTTATAATGTAATAACATATAAAGTTAATTATTATATATTTATTCTTATAAGAGGCTACTATAGACACAGCGACATCCAGTGGACACATTTTTCAACATATAGCGACTGAAAATGTGCTCCACCAATCAGATGAGCAAAACATTAAAAGGGTTTTATATGGCAAGCCGTTTTAGCTTAAATTGTACACAGCGTTACTCGTCGTAATTGCATTTTTACTAGTAAGAATTCAATTAGAGAGCTCTACAATTCAATTCTTACTAGTTGCAATTACAATTAGAGAGCTCTCTAATTCAATTATTACTAGTAACAATTCCAATTAGAGAGCTCTACAAATGAATTTTTACTAGTCGTATGTCTCCATTGACTTCCATTCATTTTTAATTACGGAGCTCTACAATTGAATTGTTACTAGTAAGAATTACAATTACAGAGCTCTCTAATTGAATTTTTACTAGTAAAAATATGAATTAAAGATATGTATAATTGCAGAGCTCTGTAATTGAATTAAAGAGCTCTGCAATTACGTTCTTACTAGTAACAATTCAATTGTAGAGCTCCATAATTAAAAATGAATGGAAGTCAATGGAGACATACGACTAGTAAAAATTCATTTGTAGAGCTCTCTAATTGGAATTGTTACTAGTAAGAACTGAATTAGAGAGCTCTGTAATTGTAATTCTTACTAGTAGTAATTGAATTAGAGAGCTCTCTAATTGTAATTGCTACTAGTAAGAATTGAATTGTAGAGCTCTCTAATTGAATTCTTACTAGTAAAAATGCAATTACGACGAGTAACGCTGGGTACAATTTAAGCTAAAACGGCTTGCCATAGTTTTATGACGAACAGTGAAAAACAAAGGGCATTTTCATTGTTTCAGCAGAATAGATGTGTCAGGGCCTAGTCAGATCAGGTCAAGAAGATGTCTCACAGCAGGGCTGAGGATCTGGGATTACCTGGGGAAACAGATTAGCAGAGTTGTAAACTGTGTCGTAAAATTATTGGTTCACGGTATGAGGCTATTATAAAAAAAATAAAAATAAGAGTAACTAGATGAGCCCAGATTAGAATGCATACAGTAATCACACCTTGTGTCAATATGAATAATAAAAACATACCATTAGACTCGACAGACACACACACACACACACAGACAGACAGACAGACAGACAGACACACACGCTTTTAACAAGATGCTAGCATGATAATCTCCGTCTAGTAATCATCTTTCATATCCTAATTTACAGCGCTACAGCCTGATAGAATAACGGTGTTAACGTTAACATGCACTGCTAAAATTACATCTAGCTAACGTTTACATGCTAACACGTTAGTTCTGTATCTCCTCTAACTAAACAAATATTTTCTTCTCTGTGATCTGTAGGCTATGTCATTTCTAACAAGTGTAACGTTACCTGCAAATACAAACATAAAACGGAATAACGTTAGCAGCTATATGGTAACGGTTTACAGAGTTCATGCACTAAGCTAACAGCCAACGTTATAAGACAGGTAACTTATAAACAGCAGTTACACACGGAGTACTTACCGGAGCCATTACACCTTGAATCTTGGATGCCGCTGTTAATGTTTCTCGAATTCGGATAGGATTCCTGCTGGAAAATGTTTGATTGTGTAGTTTCCGTTAGAGAAGATATTATGGTGATTTTACACCATAGAAAGTGCTCCCGCTTTTATGGCATGTAAGTTAATGTTACTCATGGATGTGGCTAGCTAGAGAACGCATGTTCTACGCACTACATTTTGAACGAATATTATTGGCAGACGTTAGTCACGTGACGATAGAATTCGTTTTTTGATTGGTTAGATGTATAGTACTCCCTCGCGTTTGCCTAATCCGTTTATTGAACGTAAATTTCGTTTTCAAAAAAATATGATCGACTTGACACTGCCAACAAACGGATACGTGTTCAGAAATATTTTTTTTAGTTTATGTGAAAAAAGCAGCTACTCTATCCTTGAGGATCTATCATTTCAAAAACTAAAGCAGATAGCAGCGTTCGGCCCACCGTCTATTATGCCCGTGGGTCTGTTTGCCTGTTTGACTGAATTTTCGCGG
Organism: Rutilus rutilus; assembly: GCA_021464565.1. Lineage (NCBI taxonomy): Eukaryota > Metazoa > Chordata > Actinopteri > Cypriniformes > Leuciscidae > Rutilus > Rutilus rutilus. The sequence continues at coordinate 72,646,365 of JAJAQA010000001.1, forward strand.
AGTTATAGATCATTTTCGAACGCGTTTCAAATGGGAGTTTACTGACAGAGAGAAGGCAGAAATCGCATCATGTTAATTTTTCTTTATTTGTCAAAAAGCAAAACACTTTATTTTTATTGTGAGTATACAGAAAAAAAAATAGAAACTGAACAGGATCGATTGATGTATTACACGAAAATGAAAGATCAAAATGAACAGAGCATTTAGTGTTTATTTTCATTGCTAAAAAAAAAAACCGAGCAAAACGCGCGGGCGCGTTTTTGGTCCCCAGAGGGTTAACTTGAACAGTGTACAGTGTCACGATACCCCCTGTTCTAGCCTGGTCGTTCCCACCTCAGGGTTGGGAAAAGGGGAATGGGCGTGTAAAGCTGTGGAAGAATGAGAAGAGGGGAGACAACAACCAATCAAATGCAGACCTGCAGCACAACCACAAGGAGAAAATCACACAAAACACAGAGTTGAGGGCACCTTTACGAGGGCATTGTGTTCACAGTTGACGTCACGAACCAATCGAGTGATGGCAGCAGCACTCAGTGGGAAATATACAAGTTAAAAAGATGTCCAAGTGGGCAAAATATTAAACACACACACACACACACACACACACACACACACACACACACACACACACACACACACACACACACACACACACACACACACATCAGTGATACCCTACACACACACACACACACACACACACACACTCTCTCTCTCACTCTCACTCACACACACACACACACACACTCTCACTCTCACTCTCTCTCTCTCTCTCTCTCTCTCACACACATACACACACACACACACACACTCCAGATCTGATGAAGGACCTGCGTCTGGACACACACACACACACACACAAACACACACTCCAGATCTGATGAAGGGCCTGTGCCTGGAGTGTCCACTAGTCTCTCTCTCTGTGAAGGCCTCCTTCCCTCTCTTTCCCTCTCTACAGATAAACCGTTGTCGGGATAATTATGTTTTGCGTGGCTACGTGGAAGCAATACAAATTCTGTATTATAAACGTTAACACCAGCGCACACATATTCAAACGCACAAACCTATAGACTGAACTCGTGATATGCATGTGCAACACCATCAGCGTTCTCACTGGTTCCCGTTTTTGAAGTTTGCGCAGAAGGAACTTGAGAGTTTTCTGTTAGAGCGGTGTGTGCTAGCAGCCCCTAAGTTACAGTTTTTTCCGATTGCTAAACAGTGAGCACAACTGGAGCTACATGTGCAAAACTCTAACTACAGTCTGCACTACCAACAGTCACCTGAGCTAAACAGTTCACATCACCTGCAAAACTCACTCCAGCAACACAACTCTTAACACATGGCTCTAAACCGGCTCAGTGCAGCCAAACACTATCACAACCCTCACTGAGATAACACACACTGTCACTCAGAACACACTGAGAGTAAAAACACTAGCATCAAACACCAATACAGAAAATACAAACTTTTCATCTTTACAGTTTGAACAATTTCAGTGACTTCATACAAAGTAATATTTTCTTCAAAGAAAAGAGTGACATTCTTTCACATGATTTATTAAAATTTTTAGAACAAAACAATTCTTTAAGGTAAATGAAAATTAGCAGTTCTCTTAGGAGAGGTTCTCTCGTATTGCGTAAGTTAGCTTACGCTACGGGTAAAGTCATCTTTTCTCGAGATATGAAGCCAAAAAATTATCCTTAATTTTTTATTCATTGTCAAAGCAGTGCAGCAGCTAGCAGACCTAGAGCAGGCTATCCAGCGCGCTCATTGGCTGCTCCGCGGCAACTGCATAAGCCTACCAGTGAGCCTGGCGTGACGTCACGCCCAATGAGGGCGCGCGTCACAGCCCGCCAGAATGGGAGGTGGCTTAGCGTATAAAAGGAAGGCTCGGAGGCTGACTCTCTGATTTCGTCTCTTCAGCGAAGCTCTCCGCATCGCTGCACTCTGAGAGAAGCCGCCGCAGTCGAATCAAGCACCTGCAAGCTGAGGAAGCGTCTGAGGAGCCGGCCGTCTTCGCCGCCTTCAGCCATCCGTGCCTGCTTCGCTATCCGGCGACAAGTATCCTTTTACTAGTGCTTCTGCTGTGTGTTCGCCGCCGCAACACACTTCTACTAAAAGAGCCGAGGCGTTTGTTGCAAAATGCCTCGTACTTCCTGCGGCTCGTGCCGAGCCCATCTCAGCGACAGAGACCGCCACGTTATCTGTGCTCTCTGCCTGGGATGTGACCATGCAGCCACCGCCATGTCTTCGGGCGGCTGCGAGTTTTGCGAAGAACTGCCGATGTCGACCCTGCGGGCTCCACTCGCCTTGTTCAACGCTGATGCTGCTCCTCCTGTCTCTGGGCCGTGTAAGAAGAAACGCCGCTCACAGAGACCACCGGAGCCCGATGTGCAAGCCAGGTTTTCGCCGGAGCCTCTCCCGCGAACCTCGCTCTCTCCCTCTCCGCCCCAGCTGCTCTCTCCTGGCGTCGGACAGCGAATAGTGGTCCGGACCTCTCCGCTCCGCCTCCTCTTCGACCCGGGAGTCTGGCAGGGCCCACGCCAGTGTGGACAATGAGCTTCTCCGTCTCCTCACTATGGCCGTCGAACACTGGGCCTCGAATGGTCACCACCGAAGGTGCCCGCACCTAACAGGCTCGATGGGTTTTTTCTGCCTAGCCGCCAAGCGCCGGCCTCTAGGCCAGCACCCTTCCTGCCCGAGCTCCACGCTGAGCTTTCCAAATCTTGGAACACTCCTGTCTCCGCGAGACTCCGCTCCCCAGTCTCTTCGACTCTCTCTCACGTGGACGGGGCCGCGGAAAAGGGGTATAACCAGATTCCTCCGGTGGAACAGGCGGTCGCAGCGCACCTTTGCCCCCCATCCGCGAGATGGCGCTCAAAGTCTGCCCTCCCGTCAAAAGCCTGCAGGACCACGTCAACACTCGCCAGCCGCGCCTTCTCTGCCGCTGGACAGGCTGCTTCCGCCCTGCACACAATGGCGGTTCTCCAGATTCTCCAGGCCGATCTCCTCCGCCAACTGGATGAGAAAGGCCCGAGTCACACCGCCTTGACGGACCTGCGCAGCGCGACGGACCTCTCTCTTCGCGCTACCAAGATCGCGGCCCAGGCCATCGGAAGATCCATGGCCTCGCTTACAGTCACCGAGCGCCATCTGTGGCTAACGCTCGCCGACATGGGTGAGTCTGAGCGGTCCGTCTTCCTCAACGCCCCGCTCTCCCCCACAGGTCTCTTCGGCCCTGCTGTAAGCGGCATCGTGGATCGTTTTTCGGAGGTACAGAAAGCGTCGCAGGCCATGAACCTCTTCCTGCTTCGCCGCTCGAGTTCCACTGCAGGCCGCTCTCAAGCACAGCCTCCTGCACGCAGCTCTACACAGCGATCGTCTCGTCCTCCGCCTTCGCAGCAGCGTCAGCGTGGTCGCCCTAGGTCGCGCTCATCCAGCCAGCACAGGCCGCCTCCCCCACGGGGCCCCCGGCCTAAGATCTCGCTGAAGCCCGAGCCTGCGAAGTCCTCCTAGCCCGCGCAGGGAGGAAAAGACGGTTGGTTCCCGCCGCGGCAGGATCGCCGTCAAAACGCACTTATTTACCTCTGCCAAGCCCCTTAGAAAAGGCTACTGCAGTAGTGTTCACCGCAGCCAACGAGTCAGTTACACAACTCGCTCGCCTGCACACAAATGCCGTTCTCACGGCGACCCAGAGAAATCTCAAAAAGAGTATAAAGTCTGGTTATCCGGCTCACGCCGACGGTGTTATGAGTGTAGTAAATGTGCCCACGCCCCAGTGTTCACCACTACACACAAGCACAATCTCCCCTGTGTACCCCACAGAGCACAATCCCATAAAGCGTGCACACGCCGCTCGAGTGTCAAATTGTAGGAAATGTGCCCACGATCCAGTGCCCACACCTACACATTGCCCGCTCTGTCTCACAATCTCGGGGATTAGATCACATAAAGCCCCCCACCACTGGCCATGTTGTGAATGTAAGCCCTGTGCGCAGTCAGAGGAGGAACTCATATCCCACAGACTAGCGCTTCTCAGCCATCTGAAAAGCTTGGGTCTCTCGGTGAACTGGACCTAAAGCTCATTAATACCCAGCCAGTCAATCTCTTTTTTGGGAATAGAACTGGATTCGGTGGCTATGACGGCCAGACTGTCGACACAGCGCGCGCGCCGTATTCGACATCTCGCCGCGTCTTTTCAGAAAGGCAGGTGTTTCCCCCTGAAAGCATTTCAGAGGATGTTGGGCCACATGGTTTCAGCTGCAGCGGTACTTCAGTTGGGCTTACTGCGCATGTGCCCGCTCCAGCGCTGGCTGAGAGCGAGAGCGCCCCGCAGAGCGTGGATTGCCGGCGGCTCGCGGGTCAGTGTGAATCAGAGCTGCGTCTCAGCCCTGCAGCCCTGGCTGGCGGCCGAATGGTACCAACGGGGAGTTACAATGGGAGTTATCTCGGACCGGAAAACGATCTCGACAGACGCCTCCAACCTGGGTTGGGGGGCGCTTTTCGAGGGCAGACCGGTCTATGGCCTCTGGTCAGACCGGGAGAAATGCCTTCACATAAACTGTCTGGAGATGCTTGCGGTCGAGAACGCACTGAAACATTTTCTCCCATACCTGCAAGGACACCATGTGCTAGTCCGCACGGACAACATGTCGGTGGTGTCCTACGTGAACCGTCAGGGCGGGATCAGATCCAAAATCCTCTGCGCACTGACGGAGCGCCTCCTCGTTTGGGCTCAGGGCTCACTGCGCTCGCTGAGAGCCGTGCATGTGCCCGGTCACCTGAACGACGGCCCAGACAGGCTGTCCAGAGACAACGTTCCCCCCGGGGAATGGTCTCTACACCACCAGACAGTCCAGCTGCTGTGGCGCCTTTTTGGCAGAGCAAAAGTCGACCTCTTTGCGACAGGTGACAACGCTCACTGCCCGAGATTCTTCTCGAAGAGCGAGGACGCGCTGGCCCGAGCCTGGCCCAGCGTCCCGTTGTATGCTTTTCCCCCGATCTCGATGTTACCACAGGTGATCGGGAGGATCAGGGAAACGCGCCTCTCAGTGCTCCTCATAGCCCCGCACTGGGAGAACCAGACATGGTTCCCGGAATTGATGCGGCTGGCAGACTCAGCCCCATGGCCGATCCCGGTGAGAAGAGACCTTCTCTCTCAAGCCCGCGGTTCGATCTGGCATCCCCATCCAGAGCGCTGGTCTCTGCATGCGTGGAGAATCAACGGATACTCGCTGATTTGCCAGAAGGGGTCGTGAACACGATCACGCAGTCTAGAGCCCCCTCTACGAGACGGCTCTACGCGTCAAAATGGTCTGTGTTTAACAAGTGGTGCACGGGTAAAAATCTAAACCCACAAACGTGTGGGGTTCCGTGGGTTTTGTGCTTCCTTCAGGAGCTACTGGACGCGGGCAGGTCCCCCTCCACGCTCAAAGTCTATGTTGCGGCTATTGCAGCGTTCGCCGACTCGGCGCCCGGCCGTGCATTACTGTTTTTCTCATTTGCTAAGACACACTAAATGAAACTGGGATCCGCTTGATCTTCATCATCACATTATTAGCACAGCAGAAGTCTTCTCTTGCAAATGGTTTAACACCTTTTCATTTGTTTCACACATTTTTCACACCCTTTGTCAAAACAGTTACCACAGATCTCATTGAAAGACCCCTAACTATTGGATTCACTGTGTTGAACAAAAGGAAAACATCTATTCACAGCTGATAGAAAGTACTTGCATAATTATAAAACTCTATGCACCTGTGTGAAACTCATTTGCACAACTCTTCAATCAGCAATCAGTCCTCATCCATCTATAAAAGATGCCACCTCTGTGTTCCTATTTGCAAGCATGGATCAAAGAGGCCATAGAGTAAGAGGCCATGGCAGAGGGGCCCGAGGAGTCAAGTCAAGTCAAGTCAACTTTATTTATATAGCGCTTTTCACAATATAGATTGTATCAAAGCAGCTTCACAGTATTAAATAAAATAGTACATCAGTGTTAGTTTCTAGTGTAAAACGTCCACGTTTGGTAATGCTGATCAATAGTATTGTTGATCGATTAATTAAATTAAGTATCCCCAACTGAGCAAGCCAAAGGCAACAGTGGCAAGGAACCGAAAAACTCCATCAGGTGACCTAATGGAGAAAAAAAAAAAACCTTGGGAGAACCCAGGCTCAGTCGGGGGCCAGTTCTCCTCTGGCGTTTATGAACTAGAGACCGGATTTAACTGTAAGATTAAAAATATTATATAAATGCCTGGCTGCCTTTAATTTAGTTTTAAAATGGGAGAGCGAGTCTGAGCAACGAACAGTATCAGGAAGGCTATTCCAGAGTTTTGGGGCTAAATGTGAAAATGATCTCCCTTCTTTGGTTGATCTGGATATCCTAGGTATGACCAAAAGCCTTGAATTTAGTGATCTTAAAGAGCGCGATGGATTATAGGGCGATAGAAGATCCGTTAAATAGACTGGAGCTAAGCCGTTTAGGGCTTTATAAGTCAGTAGCAATACCTTGTAATTGATACAGAACTTTATAGGTAACCAATGCAGTGATGATAAAATTGGTGTTATATGATCATATTTTCTTGATCTAGTAAGAACTCTAGCGGCGGCATTTTGGACTAACTGTAGCTTGTTTATTGAGGATGCAGGACAACCAGCTAATAAAGCATTACAGTAATCTAGTCTCGAGGTCATGAACGCATGAACTAACTTTTCTGCATCAGAAACTGATAGCATATTACGTAGCTTAGCAATGTTTCTAAGGTGAAAGAAGGCAGTTCTTGTAACATATGAAATATGATTTTCAAAAGACAGGTTGCAGTCAAGTATAACACCCAGGTCTTTTACTGTAGAGGATAAAGTAACAGGACATCCTACGATGTTAAAGTTGTATTGTGAGAGGTTTTGTGGGCGGTTTTTTGAACCGATAAGTAGTACCTCTGTCTTGTCTGGATTTAATAAAAGAAAATTGCGCGTCATCCAATCTTTTATATCTTTAACACACTCTGTCAATTTGGATAATTTAGCGTTTTCATCCGGCCGTGATGAAATATATATTTGAGTGTCATCAGCATAACAATGGAAACTAATTCCATGTTTCCTTATAATATTTCCAAGTGGCAGCATATATATTGAGAATAATAGAGGGCCTAACCAAAGTCCTTTTAGGCAAGTCGTGCCACTCGGCCGCCATCTTGGCAACGCCTCCGGGCAGCTATTTCGGACTAACAAGACCAGGCTCCTATCTAAATGAATGGGCAGAGAGTCAGAACTGCACTTTAACTGGTCACCGGGACATAAAAACTGCATGTATAGAAACAGCAGTAAAATATGATAAAAATCGCTGAAAAAGTTTGATGACTTTGCCCCAAAATAAGGTTTAAAATGCCTTTTTCCCCACAGGTTATACTTTACTACGCATGCGCAAGAGTTTACGACACCAACTTCATTTACGTCTCTATCCAGAATGCCGGTGTTGTGCAATAATCAATGTCAATATTGTTCTCCATTATTTAAATATAAGCAGGTTTGCACTTTATCAGTAATAACAATGTATTGTATAGATAAGTTGTTTTAACTATTCATTTACATGAATCGGTTCAAAAGAGTCATTAGTTCGCGAATTGGACGTGTCATACGGTTGTGTGATTATCCCAGCAGTTAGGACATGGACATCCCACAAGGTTAGTGTCAACACAGAAAACATTACATCACTGGATAGGTTTTTTCGTTTATTTAGAGAGTAATTTTATGTCAGCTGAATGTGCGGAATGCATTTCAGAGAAGATAAGGCAACGTATTTTAGCACAAATCACACCCAGCGGTAATTCAGGAAAAAAAAAATCTCAGAATTCTTCACATGAAACTTCGGTCTTCCGACCTTTTACCATAATGTTGTTTTATTTTGATTAATACGCGTGCGGGAGAGAGAGCAAGACAGCGCTTAATTTGGAGACGGTGAAGTCTTGTTTACACTTTTGCCTGGCTCTGAGAGAGAGAGAGAGAGAGAGAGAGAGAGAGAGAGAGCGCGCGCGACCGGGGCGCTCTCTCTCTCTCCGCTGTCGCAAAACCTCAACTTTGCGCATGCGCCAGTGGAACCAGACGATAGGCTTAAATGTTTCCTGGCTTGACTTTTAAAAGCAGATGATTGGCTTACCAGCGGGAGGGGCGGGACATGTGCACACAACCGCCATCTTTGCCGTTACGGGTTTTCCTTATATAGTTGTATTGAGGATTGAGGAAGTGGCATGTCTCATAATAAATAGTCTCTGGCCTAACACAGATCCTTGCGGCACTCCATAGTTTACTGGAGTTATGATCGATTTTTCTCCATTTAAATAGACAAAATGGTAGCGGTCAGATAGGTATGATCTGAACCAGCTTAATGCTTGTCCTTGAACACCAGTATAATTTTGTAGTCGATCTAAGAGTATTGTGTGATCTATTGTATCGAACGCAGCACTAAGATCAAGTAAAACTAGTATTGAGATACGCCTTGGTCAGAAGCTAAGAGTAAATCATTTGTGATTTTAACGAGCGCAGTTTCAGTGCTATGGTGCGGCCTGAAACCAGACTGAAACTTTTCATAGATGTGAGGAAGAGGAGCCTGTATGTGTGGTGGAGGAGCTGCAGCAGCAAGAGGACGAAATCGAGCTCAAGTTTCAAATGAAATTCGGGCAACAATTATTGACCATGTCATCAATCATGGCTTGTCCTTTAGAGAGGCTGGACAAAGGGTCCAGCCCATTCTGAGTCGGAGCACTGTGGCATCTATTGTCAGGCTTTTTCGGAATGAGAACAGGTAATTCACAGTGTTACTGTAATGTATACCACTGTGTATTTCAGCTTTACTGTATTGCCCTGTTAGCAGAACAAACTGTGCCTACAGTAATGCAGATGTTTTATCAATCCCATTTATGTGACTGTCATACAGTAATGTCAATTTTGACATGCTTTTTACTTTATAGGATACACACGTTACCACACACTGGAGGCAGAAGAAAGATATTTAGTATTGAACAGGAGTCTGCCATTGTAGAAATGTTAGTGGCAAACAATGCAATCAGACTGCGTGAAATCCAGGCAGCAGTAATTGCAGATCAGGGAGCATTTAGAAATATAAACAGTGTGAGTTTGGCAACTATAGATCGAGTCCTTAAATGAAACCATGTCAGAATGAAGCAGCTGTACCGAGTTCCATTTCAAAGAAACTCTGACATCGTAAAGGAGGCACGATTCCAGTATGTGCAGGTACAGATTTTTTTATTGTAATACCTTTTTTACCATAGTTACATGCGACTGGAATACTGTAATTTGCTTTATGAATTTGTTCTTTTTCTTAGAGAATAATGGAGCTTGAAGCTGAAGGGGCACATCACAAATTCATTTTTGTGGATGAAGCCGGCTTCAACGAGTTCCTGGCACTGTGACAGTGTCCCTCTGCCCAATGATGTTCCTCCCGCGTCTCCTCACTTTACTAAATGCTCCCTGTAAAGTGTGGAGACGCGGGAGGAACATCACTGGGCAGAGGGCCACTCTCACAATGCCAGGTCAGAGGGGTGCCAATATCACCATGTGTGCTGCCATCTCCAATGATGGGGTCCTTTGCCACATACCAACCATTGGTCCATACAATACAGAACGCCTCATCACATTTCTTGATTCATTGAAAGAAATACTGATTCCACCCGAAGAGAGAGAGCTGTTGAGGCCTGGCATGACTCTGTATGTCATAATTTGGGACAATGTGGCTTTCCATCACTCTCGCCTTGTAAACGAATGGTTTGCAGCACAGCCTCGTATTATGATGCAATTCCTTCCTGCATACTCCCCTTTTCTGAACCCAATCGAGGAGTTCTTCTCTGCTTGGAGGTGGAAGGTGTATGATCACCGGCCATATGAGCAGATGCCCCTCCTGGAGGCAATGAATGCTGGTTGCTTGGCAATAGGTGCAGAGGACTGCCAGAGATGGATACGCCATGCAAAGAGGTATTTCCCTCGGTGCATTGCAAGGGAAAACATGTAATTTATAGCTACTTATTTTTCATTCTTGTTCTGAATACTGTTCAGTTTGAAGGATTTGTTGTGGAGTAGGGGGTTAATAGCCCTTAGCTATAGTGTTATAGTGTTTTAAATGTTGGGGTGTCCCCGACTAAGGATTTTCATAGTCGAATCAGAATCATGTGTGTGGGGTTGGGGAGTCTGCTAATGCAGCTGGGGGCCCGTCCAGATCGCTGCAAATGCATGCCCGTTGTATATATAAATAAAAGAAAACATGCAAGTTATACAAACATCAGAAATACAAACAAGTTGCTTGTGGTTGGCATCTGCACTGATAAGAAGTTGGCCTTTTGGTCCACATGATGTGTTTTTTTTTTACCCTAAAAAGGAGAATAAGAAAGCTAATTAATGAAGTAACTGTCCCGAAAGTGTTGGGGGAGATTCCAGGAAGAGAAGAAGAGCACCTGCAAATGAGATCATTGGTTAAAACTGTATAAAAGTGTGAGATCTCGGCTTTGTTCAGTATTTTATCTTCTGTAACTCTGCCTCTTGAGCTTCATTTGCAAGAAAGAGAAGACCTTTCTCTAAAACACTATCTATCTATCTATCTATCTATCTATTAGTGCTGTAACGTTACACAAACAGGACAGTTCGTTTATGTACTTGTATATTATTGCCATATTGATTGTTTGCTTCTATGATTAAATGTAAATGTAAATGTGTATACTATATGAGTGTGTGTCTAGCTTTTCAGTTAACCCCGCTAATTCTATCATTGTGAGAAAGTGAATCTCACTTCTCACTGTTACGCACTCCCGCAGTGACTGTGAATGGCGTTACACGCGAGAGCGGGAGAGACTCTGGACATTTGCACACGCACACACATACACCCACACGCTCCTTTATAAAAATGATGCCTTGCTTAGGCTAATTGTGTTATTTTGTGAAGGTATATGGATGGCTAATGAACACGGGGGGGTTGTGTTTAAAGAGAAGGCTGGCGCGGGGCTATGCGCCATTAACGCATTCGCGTTGATTTGTTTGTAGCGCGGTTAGTCCGCGATTTCATTTACAACACTCAAAACTAATTTGTCACTGCTTATAACTTCCTACTTTACCACCTCCATGACATGTAGTGCGGTACCCACTAGTTCATGTCCCATTTACTCCCTGTTTCTGTCTAAAATCCTAGTTAATTCATACATATTATGGTAACACTTTAGAATACTGTATCTTACTTAATGCATAGTTGATAAGGAATTATTGCAGAACTAATAGGTATTTATCTATGAACACTTCAGTCACTACAAAGATGTGTTAACTAATCAGTATGTAATATCGGTTTTTTTATTGTGTTAAGTAACAATTAACTAATCAATAACTACTGAATTTATTAAGTAACTACTACCCTACTACCCTAACCCCCATGTATGGTCAACTGCTTCGTGAGTGAGGTCTTTATGAAGAAATAAACTTCGGAATGGAACCCCAAGTGCCTTGCCACAATTAGCTAACTTACCTCAGGTAGGTTTATACATGTATATACAATACAGTAGGCCTATGTGTGTCTTTATTAGGTCAATTATTTCAAAATAGGCAATGACTGAGGGGAAGTGAAAATACGGGGTACCCAAGAATATTTAACAAAGAATTACTACATAGTTATGAAAGGAACTACTTAGGAATTACTGAGGGAAAGTGAAAATATAGGGAACCCATTAGTAATTAATAAAGAATTACTACATAACTCTGAGGGAATTACCTAGAACCTGGAACAGTATTCTAAAGTGAAAATTTAGGGAACCCATTAGTAATTAATAAAGAATTACTACATAACTCTGAGGGAATTACCTATAACATGGAACAGTATTCTAAAGTGAAAATATAGGGAACCCATTAGTAATTAATAAAGAATTACTACATAACTCTGAGGGAATTACAGAACCTGGAACAGTATTCTAAAGTGAAAATATAGGGGACCCATTAATGAATAATATAATAATCATCTGATATCACCAGATGATTATGTGCTACTGAACTGTAATTACACAATACAAGATGACAAATTATTAGAACATTGAAATTTATTGCAAAAAGTGTAATGAAAGTGTACATGTACAAAAAAAAAAAAAAAACCACCCTATAAAACAGCAGGTAAACATAAAGAAAACATTGTTTTAATTCCAAACCTGTCAGACCAAATTACAAAAAAACTGACCGAATTATAAAACATCAACTGTCAAGGTTTGAACTTCAACCTTGCCAACACCAGTTATTTTTGTCTGTGACAGAGGTCAATTAGCTGGCCATTTTTTTTTTTTTCTTCAATCACAGTTTGAAGTGGCTCTTTCATGCGAATTTCCCTGCATTGGTCGGCAAATCGTGACAGTTTTTGCCCTCTATGAAAATTTTCACGCAAGGTCTTGTAGGCTTCAATGTCACACGCCTCCAGCTCCGCTATCGCTGCAGTGTCAACAATTGTTTTTCGGTCAACCCCACACTTGTGGTATGCCAGGGTTTTGGTGACTCCCTTATTGATGTACTGCAAGACCTTTTTTTGTACCTCTGAATGGCATGCTCTGGTAGAAACACTGGGAGAGAACAAAGGTGCATGATTGGTAAGTGACTCAAATAAGACTCAAATAAAATATTTCTCACACACACACACACACACACACACACACACACACACACACACACACACACACACTGTATATATATATAAACAATGTCCCAAATAGTGTGCTTAAACTTTCTCACAAATCAAATTTGACATTCAAGAAATGTATTTTAAATATTAAATTACACTATACTGAATGCTATTTGAGAGCAGAAAGAAAAACCCTTAATAATGTGAGAAATCCAAGGCACATTAGATGTCACACAAACTTTTGTTATTATTTCAATATCAATTTAAATATCAATATCATTCACATAGAGCACATAGGCACTGACACAGATGGAACAACCCCCATTGGGTCCTGATAATCATTATTGAGTCTGGGATTACATAAACAAAATTGGTTACACCAAATATTCATTTAGCTTTCTATGATGTTAATTGAGAAGTGAAAACTATTTATGACATTGTTTTCAGGGGTGATAGTAGAAAAAAATCCTGAGCCTCAACTTTTTTCCATGGGAGGTAAGCGGGCCCCTAAGCCAAGATATATGGCTGATCAACATAATTGTCAAGCGGGATCCAGGGGTGTTTTTTGATAAATAGTCCCTTTTTGATAAATAGTCCCTTGGCAAGGTGCTGTGTTTTCACACTGCCTGCATCCTTGTCATAAAATCGGACCAGTACATTTAGAATCAATGGGTACATTTTGGGGTGGAACGGTACACAGAAGTCACGGTTCGGTTCATACCTCGGTTCAGACATCACGGTTCGGAGGGAAAAGCAAAACAAAATTGCAGAAGGCAATTTTTATTTTATTTTGCATGTCTCAGGCTGTACCACCAAAGGAAAATAAATGTCTTAAGCCTTGTATTTTTTAAATAAGTTTTATTAATAAAGTAAAGGCATAGAACCAGTTTATTTGTAGTGCACTGACAATAGTTTTATATAATTAGTTTATTAATTAAATTAATAAAAAGACAAAAAGACCTTGAGATATGTTTGGTAATTGTACCTGAATTTAAAATTAATTTGCTATATTACAGATCAATATATTTGTTTTACTTAAAATATTAATTAACACTAACTTTATTCCTATCTCAATTATAAATAATTTAATTCTGTATAAAATAATACTACCATTAAAAACACATTTAATTTTCTATAACCAATGTAGAATGTGTAACTTAAAAATAAACAGATTAGTGCTGTGTTTGAGGACAAGAAATGAAAACCATGATGAATGTCCAAAAGACGGCACTGACAGACTGTTTTTATATGGGGTTGGATAAATATTTCTGCGTTTAAACTGTGTGTGTGCGTGTGTGTGTGAGATTTTGGTTGGGTGGCAGTTGTAGGTTACAGTTTGTCAAGAGTTTACAGTTTGACAAAAGCACACTGTTGTTTTATATTGCGAGTGTACACAAATATAAGTTAACACTTTGCAGTTTGAATGATGTCCCGTATGAACAAAAAAATGACGGAGTATGTTTTTATATTTCCACTGTTCGATCGCGCCCGCGCCTCACTCAGACACGCACACAACATATTCCAGCATTGCAATCTTTACATTGCAGCCTGCTTCGGAGCATAGACAGTATGGCTTCGGAGCTAAGGCATGGCTACAGATTAGCTGTCCCTAAAGAACCCGCATATCTAACAGTAGTTCCGCATTACATTAATTAAATTGCACGCGAGTTTTATTCATTTTTATACCGTGTATTCTCCGTGTATATTCATGCACCGAACCCCACCGTTGTCCGTGGCCTCATCAATGTTAAGTGAAAACATGTTATTCTTAAGCTTGTCGGACAGATTTCTTTTAAATTCTGGCGAGATGCCGGGTGTGTAATAAGATAGCCCACATGCTCCCTCGAGACAGACAGATGCATAACGGTCGAGTTTATCCTCCGCTAATTTCGGTTAGATAGTCTAATTTATTCTTTATGCCTTTATCGACAAGTTTGGTATCTTCCCCTGGCTTCATAAAGTTGCACTCCATGACTTTGACTATGTTTCGCGCTGCCAGTGTGGGAAACACATTCGTAGTGTATGGGAAACACAAAACAACAAATTCGCACGTGGAGTGACTGCTGAAACAATCTGATTGGCCAAAAACCAAGACCAGACCCTACCCTTTTACCGATTGGCTGAAGTAGGCTTACTGGTGTGGTTTAGTGAAAGCGCCTCTCAGATCTTGGGAATTGTCAGATCACGCGAACGCAAACCTGTTTTTTTTTTTTTTTCGCAGACAAGTCTGTATGCCGGAAATCCGGCATGGCGCCGGAGCGCTATCAGGCATGTGTTTTTGATAATGCACTTAGGCCTAGTCCACACGGACACGGGTATTTTTAGAACCGGAGTGTTTCCTCCTGCGTTTAAAAAAAAAAATCCCGTCCACACATGCTCGGTCGCCGTCTACATGAAAACGCAAAAACACGCTATCAAGCGCTGTCAAGAGCATGCCACACCAGCAGGTGGCAATATTGTAAAGCCACGTTGGCCAATCAGAAGCCTACAAACTCTGACGTCGCAAGGCAAAACCCCCGGTTTGACTGTCTACACGACAACACTGCAACCAGCGTTTCTGAAAATCCTCACCCTGGCAGGAGTTTTCAAAAATGTTCGGTTTCAGTGACCTGATATTGCGTTTCGGTGTGGACGAACGGCCGACCCACGTAAAAAAAGTCACGGTTATAAAAATACCCGTGTCCATGTCAGAGGTGTCAAGTAACGAAGTACAAATACTTCGTTACATTACTTAAGTAGAAATTTTGAGTATCTATACTTTACTGGAGTAATTATTTTTCAGACGACTTTTTACTTCTACTCCTTACATTTTTACGCAATTATCTGTACTTTATACTCCTTACATTTTAAAAATAGCCTCGTTACTCCTAGTTCATTTCGGCTTGTTTTCATTCCGGTTTGTCGTCGTTAAAAAAAAAAATTGGCCAATTACACAAACGGTTAAGAGATCTGAGTCCCGCCTCCTGAACACACATCGCTAAACTGATTGGCTTTGTGTTTTCTTTCTAACTTGTGAGAGGCTGTAGTCACATTTGGTTGTGCGAAGCGCCAAAACTCCTCCGAGTCCTAAGGAAACCTAGATGCGGTAAGCGAGCGAGAGAGAAATCAACAGTTCTGTGCTCAAGAATACGGGGCAAATCGCGTCAAATATTGATTTGGGGACAGACGTTTTTACAATATAATGACAATCGTAACATAACACTAACATAATCGTTATTGTGTGTGTGTGTGTGTGTGTGTGTGTGTGTGTGTGTGTGTGTGTGTGTGTGAGTGAGCGAGAGAGAGAGAGAGAGAGAGAGTGTGTGTGAGTGTTGTGTGTGAGCGTGAGCGAGAGAGAGAGAGAGTGTGCAACTCTACATTATAGGGTCAAAATATCCCCACATAGATGTCAATATCCGAAATCCTTGTCCTTGTCCTTTTTTTTTTTTTTTTTTTTTAAAGCTTATAAATCAGACTTTTGTTTTTTGAAAATCTAAAAATGCAGACAGTTTTCTGTGATAGGTAAGGTTAGTCTATAGGGGGGTAGAATACACAGTTTGTTTGTACAGTATAAAAATCATTATGTCTATGGAAAGTCCCCATGAAACATGAAAAAATAACATTGCTTGGTCTGTTGAAGGCTGTTCTTGCTGAAATGAGAGGCCTGTTGATCAGATCATCCCAGTCTCATCAGCTGGACTGAAAGAAGTTTCAGTGCTCTTAGGACACTGAAAACATGGCTCAGAGCAATGGTCACAAGTGACACTTGACAGTATTGCTGTGTGTCGTGTCCAACAGGACAAACTGGACAGTATTGATGTGAAACATATGCCAACAGTTAATTTCTGTTAAATGATTAGTTCTCTTAGTTAAAAATGAAGATTCTGTCATCATTTACTCACTCTCGAGTTGTTTCAAACCAGTTTCTTTCTTCTGCTGAACACAAAAGAAGATATTTTGAAGAATGTTGATAACCAGACAGTTGATGGTAGCCATTGACTTCCATAGTATTTTTCTTTTTCCTACTATGGAAGTCAATGGCTACCATCAACTGTCTGGTTATCGACATTCTTCAAAATATATTTGTTTGTGTTCATCAGAAGAAAAAAATTCATACAGGATTGAAACAGTTTGAGGGTGAGTAAATGATTTTCATTTTTGGGTGAACTATATCCCTTTAATGAAAGATGCAGACATGCGTTTGGCCTCTTCAAAAGGCAAGGAACAAGACAGTATTGCACTATTGCATTGCACTATGAGCAGAGTAAAGTTAAGTCTCTGGTAAACTGCCACCATGTTTTTATTTGTTATTTGTAACATTACAGAATTAATTAATTTACATATTGTTAAGGTCAATATAGACTAAAAACCTTAATACATTATCCTATTAATTTCCTGATTCCTCCGCTTATTTAGCTTATTTATTTAGAAAATTAATTTTCTATGGGCATATATACGGCTGAAACAGGTAGCCTAGTGCATCATCCCAAAATTTTCAACATCAACATTTTAATATAATTATAGTCAAATATGGCCTTTAGAAAAATGTGTTTTTTTTGAGGAGCTGGGGTAGTGCACTATATAGGCCCCTGTGGCACGGCCTAAGCTTTTGTCCTTAATGGCATTTTTTTCCTTACATTACTTTTACTTTTATACTTTAAGTAGTTTTGAAACCAGTACTTTTATACTTTTACTTGAGTAAAAAGCTTGAGTTGATACTTCAACTTCTACAGAAGTCTTTTTAAACCCTAGTATCTATACTTCTACTTGAGTAATGACTGTGAATACTTTTGACACCTCTGGTCCGTGTGGACAAGGCCTTACTTGACAACATTTTACACTAGTATTTCAAACTTTACCCGAGTACTTTAGGATACCATTATAAGTATAACATTGATGATGGCATAGTTATTATGACATATGACAATGTCAACATACCTCTTCTGCTTTTTTGCATTTTTTGTTCTGCTTTCTTTGATTTCTTCTTATGTTTCCTTGGTTTGTGGGGTGAAGATGAAACAGATGAATCAGAGTTGGAATAGGATACTGATTCATCGGAAGAGGATGAAGACTCCACTTTTTTTGACTTTTTTTTCTTTTCCTTTCTTGCCATTCTTTTCCCCCTTTTCTTTTCATGCAGGCTGTCTCCTTCATCAGAAGAGTCAGGGTTGGAAATCATACTTTGCATTTTTGAGGAAGCTCCTTGCATCTCATCCTTTGTTGACAATGCTGACAAGAAAAACAGAAAAAAAAAAAAACGTCTTGGTTATGCATGTAATCTTAGTTCCCTGAAGAACTGCTGTGTCATCATCGCTATTGGTTCCATACATGCTTCCTAAGCAATCACACAGAAGCGTTCCCACAGCGATGATGCAGCAGGAGTTTCCTTGAAAGGGAACTATGTTTAATTTTAATTATTTGCCATCATACACATGTGAGCTACTACTTTGATTAACACAAAGTAATGCGTTTGGACAAGACGTCAGCTTGTAAACTGTTTTACCATTTAAAAATATAACTTATTATAAATATAAATGTTTAAAATACAGCACAGTAAAATAATAAAAAAAACTTTTTATTCAATTAACAGATGCTTTTATCCAAATAAACTTAAAATTAAAGAAACCAAAATGATGAGAATAAAAAAGTGCAAGCATAGAGCCTGAGACTTTTTCAAGGTCTAAAGAAGAAGTTTAATAGTTGAATAAAATCGTTATTTTTGTGTTGTTTTTGCGCACAAAAAGTATTCTCGACGCTTGATAAACTTAAGGTTGAGCCACTTTAGTCACTTGGACTATTCTAACAATGTCTTTACTAACTTTCTGGGCCGGCAAGTTTCAATTACAATAGAAGCCTATGTTGGTACTATTCAAGAATTTAATTCATTAATTCTGTTGGTAATAGGCACTTACCTAAAGCTAAAAGTTGTTTCGTGCCTCTAACAAGTGCATTCATTCAACCTTCTTTTAGATGTGAATGGTTTGCAGAAAACACTTGAGTTTTGCCACAGACTTGTCCCACTGCCTAGAACGCAACTAAATACATTTCCAAGCGCTTCCATACTTGAAAAACTGCTTTTAAACAGGAAATTATGGAATATTTACATACACACAGCAAAAACTCCAGTGTTAAATTAACACTCCTGGGAGTGTATATGAGTCCACACTCAAAAGTGTAAAGTATTAAAATATGAGTGTTAAATTAACACTCAAGAGTGTTAAAGTTAATGAGATAATTAAGTGATTAATTTAGTGATGATTGAGCATTATTGAAGACACCTGATTTTAACAAGCAGAATCACTGAAGGAGGAAATCACTAATTGTAAGTTTACCATTAAGGTGATGGGTGTTTGCTTTAGTTGGGCTCTTGACACTTATATGTTTACTTTAAATTTTGCTTGTCTGCTGTTATTGATTTATAACAGTCAGATGAACAAAGAGACAATGTGATCTGATGGTGTTGGTTATGTTTTGACATAATCATGTTGTGATCTGTAAAACAAAACTTATTGAGATGGCTTAACTTGTTAGTTACAGCAGCTCTGTGATTCTACAGCACGTGATTTTCAGTATTTTTCATATAATCCAAAAATATTTCATAACCATTGTTCTGATCAAAAGACTTTCAAATGAATTTATTTAGAAACACAGACATCAATAATCAGCCTGTGAATCTCAACAATGGTGACAATAATAAAGCATGTTGCAGTGGCTGCCACCAATCACAACTCATTAATGGCTCCCATCATGCATTGCGGTATGAATAAATTATGATCTGAATTGTCTGTGTAATTTACTTGTCCTAATTGAATATTCTGCTCGTCACCATTGTTGAGATGCATAGACTGAATCTTGACGTCTGTGTGTGCCTAAAGAAAGATTTTTTTTTTTTTTAAACAACTTTTAAGAAATCCTTTATATTATATCTAAAATTTGGGATATTTATGCAGATTCACAGTTATGCTGTAATCAACAACATAAATCTAAGTCAGAAATAAGGATCTTAATGAGTTCAGTGATCAAGTTCAAATGATGATTGTCATAATATAACCAACACCATCAGATCACTTTTTCTCTTTGTTCATCAGGCAGTTATAAGATACAACAGCCAAACAAAATCTAAAGTAAATGTATAAGGGTCAAGAGCCCGACTAAAGCAAACACCCATCACCATAATGGTGGCTTACAATTTGTGATTTTCTCCTTCAGTGATCGGCTTGTTAACATCAGGTGTCTTCAATAATGATCAATCATTACCTAAATTAATCACTTAATTAGCTCATTAACTTTAACACTCTTGAGTGTTAATTTAACACTCATATTTTAACACTTTACACTCTTGAGTGTGGACTCATATACACTCCCAGGAGTGTTAATTTAACACTGGAGTTTTTGCTGTGCATATTTACAGTGTTCTATTCACACCGGATTTGTATTATCTGAGGTTATTTTTCCGGACCTTTTTACAGAAGGTAAAAGTCACCGTAATCTTTACTGACACTGTCCGTAATTATTACTGAGACTGTACATTCGGACAGGATTAAATCAATTAGAACCTCTGGTAATTACTTTACCTGACCTCTCCATGTTAAACTAGTCTCGTCCGAATAGGGCTTAAATCTTTCATTGTATATAGAATGCATTTGCAGCCTTTGCAGATATTCGCTATGGACCCTTTTCACATTTCCAGCCCAGGGTTCTCAGAAGCGGAAGTCATCACAGTTAGTAAACTTCTATAGCAGTGAACTTCTCTAGCAAAAGAAAGAAATCTATGATAGAGTTTCCACTGCTTTTATAAGAAATAAGATAGATGTAACTTTTGCCGTATTTGAAACACCCTCACAGCAGCGTTGATTTGTTGTTGTTTTTTGTCATTTACTAACTATGTAATATTACAAAATCTATAGTTATAAATGTGTATTAAATGTTATAAAAATGAATATATGAAAAACTTACTGTGAACTTTGAAAAAGGGTCCAGTCTCAGTTAGAGTTAGCCATGATGATTCCTTTAACTCGTTAATGAAAAGGTCCAAAACCACGAGGGTACACAGCAAAAACTCCAGTGTTAAATTAACACTCCTGGGAGTGTATATGAGTCCACACTCAAGAGTGTAAAGTGTTAAAATATGAGTGTTAAATTAACACTCAAGAGTGTTAAAGTTAATGAGCTAATTAAGGAATTAATTTAGTAATGATTGATCATTATTGAAGACACCTGATGTTAACAAGCCGATCACTGAAGGAGAAAATCACAAATTGTAAGCCACCGTTATGGTGATGGGTGTTTGCTTTAGTCGGGCTCTTGACCCTTATACATTTACTTTAGATTTTGTTTGGTTGTTGTATCTTATAACTGCCAGATGAACAAAGAGAAAAAGTGATCTGATGGTGTTGGTTATATTATGACAATCATCATTTGAAATTGATCACGTAACTCATTAAGATCCTTATTTCTGACTTAGATTTATGTTGTTGATTACAGCAAAACTGTGATTCTGCATAAATATCCAGAATTTTAGATTTAATACAAAAGATTTCTTAAAAGTTGTTTAAAAAAAAAAAAAATCTTTCTTTTAGGCACACACAGACGTCAAGATTCAGTCTATGCATCTCAACAATGGTGACGAGCAGAATATTCAGTTATGAAAAGTAAATTACATAGACAATTCAGATCATAATTTATTCATACCGCAATGCATGATGGGAGCCATTAATGAGTTGTGATTGGTGGCAGCCACTGCAACATGCTTTATTACTGTCACCATTGTTGAGATTCACAGGCTGATTATTGATGTCTGTGTTTCTAAATAAATTCATTTGAATGTCTTTTGATCAGAACAATGGTTATGAAATATTTTTGGATTATATGAAAAATACTGAAAATCATGTGCTGTAGAATCACAGAGCTGCTGTAATTAACAAGTTAAGCCATCTCAATAAGTTTTTTTTTTTACGAATCACAACATGATTATGTCAAAACATAACCAACACCATCAGATCACATTGTCTCTTTGTTCATCTGACTGTTATAAATCAATAACAGCAGACAAGCAAAATTTAAAGTAAACATATAAGTGTCAAGAGCCCAACTAAAGCAAACACCCTTCACCTTAATGGTAACTTACAATTAGTGATTTCCTCCTTCAGTGATTCTGCTTGTTAACATCAGGTGTCTTCAATAATGCTCAATCATCACTAAATTAATCACTTGATTACCTCATTAACTTTAACACTCGTGAGTGTTAATTTAACACTCATATTTTAACACTTTACACTTTTCAGTGTGGACTTATACACTCCCAGGAGTGTTAATTTAACACTGGAGTTTTTGCTGTGTACCCTCTCCATAATGTGATTTATGTGATTGAGATGTCAAGTCCATCTTATAAAGAATTTTATACAAATTTGTATGCATTAAACATACAAAAAAATTTGTATAGGTAAATCTTTATAACGATTGAACAATTTAAATGATTGCATATTAAAAAAATTACAGTACTGCTTTTTATTAGACAGAGAGCATTTTACCATTAGTCAGACTGCTGCGCAGGAAATCCCTCTCACTCTCTAGATCTCTGCATTTGTCCTCAAGTACTTTGATTTTGGATTGCAAAAATATGTTTTCTTCCTTAATTTTCATTAAGGACACCTGCTGGGTTGGTGCAGGTGGTGTTGATGTTTCTGTTGAAACAAAACACATTTTAGTTATGTTAAGAGAACAGCCAAAGCTGATTGTATTAATTATTAGATTAAATATGTCATAAAATTTCATAAAAAAGAGCATTTGTTGTTTTCAGCCTGCGAAAACAAGTTTTAAAATGTAGAAATTGATAATCTAATGCGTGTAATCTAAATAACAGTAACCACAGTTTTCATTGTACTCATTAAACTGGTAACTTAATCAACCAGAAATTTGCCCAGCGCTGGTGGTTACCAGGATAACCGTTCCATAGCTCCATCTTCGGTCAGTGAATTAGAATTTAATCCAGCCCAGAGCTCTGATTCAGCCCATAGGCCACACCAAATAGCATGTAAAATAAGTTACAAAGTGCGTTCTAAAACACTAAACAATTCTGTTAATGATGTAACGTTAATGTTACCATACTTATTTGCGGTATTTTGAAGTGGGCACAATTAAATCACGTTAACAAAACTGCAAAAAAAGTAATACATGATGTACACTAGTAATACAATGAATGATTCCTTTAATGTACTCTGCCTTCAGTATCAATATATTATGAGCAATAGTAAGCGAATTGAAGAACAAACCTGGCTGGAACTTGAAATGTTATTCAGTAAAATAGCACCCATGCATTTGATTTATTTATTTGTTTGTTCTTTTTTTTACTTACAGTATTTTTATTTTAATATTTAATTTTTTTCTCCAAAAGAATTTATTAAAAGCAACGTTTCGACCAACAGGTCTTCATCAGGCACAGTCATCAGGCACTGTGCCTGATGAAGACCTGAGGGTCGAAACGTTGCTTTTAATAAATTCTTTTGGAGCAGTAATTTTCAGTGTGCGGACTTCACACTTCTTTATTTCTTTGTAAAACATAACATGTTATTATTTTACTGTGGTTTGGATGAAAGTTGAAAGTGTAGAATTTTTTTATTTTATTTTATTTTTATTTTAAAGGACAACGCTTATGCAGCCAATCAGCAAAAAAAAGCAGTTATTAACAGTATTTTTGTATTTCTAGTATGGACGTGGGAGAGTAGGTGCAACATGGAAAAGGAAAAAGTGGGTGTTTGGCATGCTGGCCATTAAAGCTCAAAGACGACGACCGATTTTGCGACTCGTAGAACGCCGTTCAAGAAATCATCTCATTCCCATTATCAGAAGACATGTTCGCCCAGGATCCACAATTTTAAGTGATGAGTGGAGACCCTACAGGGCTTTGACAATGCTGGGCTACTCTCACTACTCTGTGAATCACAGCAGGTTCTTTGTTAACCCAAATCATGGAGGACACACACAACATCTTGAAAGGGCATGGTCTACATACAAAAGTCAGATCTGGAGATTGAGAGGCAACAAGACCGAGAAGCTCTTGAAGGAACACCTGGCCTGTATTGAATGGACTTATTGGATGGGGATGGAGCACAGATATGGTCCTCTGGGGCGTTTGATGAAGGATATTAGAAAGTATTACTGCATTTAAGACATTACATCAGATAATGTTATTCAAACATTGTTCAGTAAAGTCATTTGAGGATATGAAGCTAATAAAATTTTTTTGAACAGCCACTTGAGTCATAACTTTACTGAAATACAAAAACAATCACTCATTACTAATGGATCTGTTCCCTTTTTACTTTAGAATACTGTTCCAGGTTCTAGGTAATTCCCTCAGAGTTATGTAGTAATTCTTTATTAATTACTAATGGGTTCCCTATATTTTCACTTTCCCTCAGTAATTCCTAAGTAGTTCCTTTCATAACTATGTAGTAATTCTTTGTTAAATATTCTTGGGTACCCCGTATTTTCACTTCCCCTCAGTCATTGCCTATTTTGAAATAATTGACCTAATAAAGACACACATAGGCCTACTGTATTGTATATACATGTATAAACCTACCTGAGGTAAGTTAGCTAATTGTGGCAAGGCACTTGGGGTTCCATTCCGAAGTTTATTTCTTCATAAAGACCTCACTCACGAAGCAGTTGACCATACATGGGGGTTAGGGTAGTAGGGTAGTAGTTACTTAATAGTTATTTTTCTTGAACCTTAATTAGTAGATACTTATTAGTAGTTATTTAGGAGGCATGACTAAATTCAGTAGTTATTGATTAGTTAATTGTTACTTAACACAATAAAAAAAACGATATTACATACTGATTAGTTAACACATCTTCCTTAGTAGTTAATAGTAGTGACTGAAGTGTTCATAGATAAATACCTATTAGTTCTGCAATAATTCCTTATCAACTATGCATTAAGTAAGATACAGTATTCTAAAGTGTTACCCATATTATGACTCACACATTTCCTGCATCCCGGTCCGATTCGACTGCTCCTATGCGGATGCGCGCGCCGCTGTAGGGGCGGTATTTATCCCTGTCACAGGGCAGAGGGTGCAGAGCATTGTTCACAGGGGTGTTTGTTTGTAATAATGTTTTGTATGTATATGTGTGGTGTGAATAGGTGGAGTAAATGTTGTATTAAATGGTAGTGATATGATGATAATATTTTGTTTTCATGTAATGTTTATTTTCTACTTAGCTTATAGCTTATTTATGGCCTTAGGCTAAAGATAATACCCTGAATGTTGGTATGGTCCAATTGGCCCTGAATGGGCCAATTTGGCTTAATGCTTTGGCCTATTTAAGATGGCCTCATTCTGCATTAGAGGGAGAGAGAGTGAGTACTAGCTTGCTGTGAGGCTATGTACAAAGTGTTTGCTATACTATTGTTGGAAGCTAAAAGCATTGTGCTATTTTGATTTATTTTTGATTATTTTGTTTTCTTGACTTCTGAGTTAAAATATAAATAAACTTTATTTTATTTTTGGAACAATTGAGATCTGGTAGCCATCTTTTCCACCTCCACCATCGCAAGCCAGTGAGCCTACACATCCCAATACTTGGGGTGACGCTCGGTACCCCACAATCATTAAATAGTATTGACCGCATCATAGCACAGAAACTGCGCTCGTTAAAATTACAAATGATTTACTTCTAGCTTCTGACCAAGGCTGTATCTCAATACTAGTTTTACTTGATCTTAGTGCTGCGTTTGACACTATAGATCACACAATACTCTTAGATAGACTACAAAACTACACTGGTGTTCATGGACAGGCTTAAGCTGGTTTAGATCGTACTTACCATCGTAAATGGGGAAAAATCGAAGATAACGTCAGTAAACTATGGAGTGCCGCAAGGATCTGTGTTAGGCCCTCTGCTATTCTCAATATATATCTGCTGCCACTTGGTAATATTACAAGAAAACATGGAATTAGTTTCCACTGTTATGCTGATGACACTCAATTATATATTTCATCACGACCAGATGAAAACACTAAATTATCTAAATTGACAGAGTGTGTTAAAGATATAAAATACTGGATGACGTGTAATTTTCTGCTATTAAATTAAGATAAAACGGAGGTACTACTTATTAGTCCGAAAAACTGCCCACAAAACCTCTTACAATACAACTTCAATTTAGAAGGGTGTCCTGTTACTTTATCCTCTACAGTAAAAGACCTGGGTGTTATATTAGACCGCATCTTGTCTTTTGAAAATCATATTTCATATGTTACAAGAACAGCCTTTTTCCACCTTAGAAACATTGCTAAGCTACGTAACATGCTATCTGTTTCTGATGCAGAAAAGTTAGTTCATGCATTCATGACCTCGAGACTAGATTACTGTAATGCCTTATTAGCTGGTTGTCCTGCATCCTCAATAAACAAGCTACAGTTAGTCCAAAATGCCGCCGCTAGAGTTCTTACTAGGTCAAGCAAATATGATCATATAACACCAATTCTATCATCTCTACATTGGTTACCTATAAAGTTCTGTTTCAATTACAAAGTATTACTAATGACCTATAAAGCCCTAAATGGTTTAGCTCCTGGGTATTTAACGGATCTTCTATCGCCCTATAATCCATCGCGCTCTTTAAGATCACTAAATTCGAGGCTTCTGGTCATTCCTAGGATATCCAGATCCACTAAAGGAGGGAGGGCGTTTTCACATTTAGCTCCTAAACTCTGGAATGGCCTTCCTGATATTGTTCGAGGCTCAGACTCGCTGTCCCAGTTTAAAACTAGATTAAAGACGCATTTCTTTAGCCAAGCATTCACATAATACTTACCTTTTATACTACAGTTGAATCAGATTGAATGCATTATTGTTATGAACAGCAGCTACGCTAATTATTTCCCATCTGCTTTTCTGTTGTTATCTCGGGACGCTAGTCCCGAGGTAAATACAGATTGTCAGCTCCAGTTTGTATCCAGCCTCCCATGGAAACTACAGATGCCCCAACACCCGTGAAGAGACGACTCGACGCCCGTGAAGAGACGACTCGACGCTGGCGATATGTTTATGCCCTAAATTAATGCATGATTAATTAACTAACTGTATTTTTCTATGTACATTTCTGAAATGCATTTTCTGTAAAGCTGCTTTGAGACAATATGTATTGTGAAAAGCGCTATACAAATAAATTTGAATTGAATTGAATTGAATATTGAGCTGAAATTCTATGTTCGAGTTTTCAGAGTTTTAGTTGGGTGTCGAAATAAAATCTTTATGCATGATGTTAAAGGGTTAGGTTTGATCATCTGGTCTTCATGTCTTTACAAACCAATATGACTTATTTCTTCTGTGCAATCTAAAAAATATGCTGGTAACAACTGTTTCAGTTCCCATTGGACCAACAATTAACCAGAAGTCAATGGGAACTGAAACTGTTTTTATTACTGGCATCCTCAAAAATAGCTTCTTTAGTGTGCGTGCGTGGGTGCGTGTGTGTTTGTGTGTGTTTGTTGTTGTGTTTGTGGTCCTCAAATGTAGGCCCTAGCCCGGCCCGTGTCGGACAGCTCATCAGAATTCTCAGCCCGAGTCTGACTGGAGGAAGGTTTTTTTTTTTCTTTTTTTTTTTTCATTACTCAGCTTGCCCTTTGATAAATCGTAAAAAAAAAAAAAAAAAATCTTAGAAATGTGGGAACATAGAGCTGTGGGAACATAGGGCTGAACCCATTTGGAGCGCCGAAGCAGCTTGACCAGCGGAGGCGTATGCAAGGCCGGCGAGAGCTGAAGTGGCATATTCTGCATATTTGAACCTTCTCAGATTGTATGATTTTGAGATCCATCTTTTCACACTGATTAAAACTATGGACTTTTACACAACTGTTATAAAGTTTACACCCCCAGACTCCTGATGCATTGCGTTGCCACCCTGAGCAGTGAATTATTTCAATCTTTGTAATGTGATCAAGTTCATTAAAGTCCCCATGAAATCAAAATTGACCCTATTTACTTTGTTAGCGCATATTACTTGTCTTGTGGTGAACAATTAATCCGTGCATATATATATAAAAAAACAATTTTTTTACCATGGTAATCTTTAATCAAAGTCTGAAAAGTTACTTCCGGTCTGGAATGGCGTTCCTTCTCTGATGTCGTAGATTTGACGGCTTGGTTTGAAAACGCTTAACCACTCCCCTCAAGCCGTTAGTCTGCTATGAGCAGAGATGGAGAGGAGGAGCGCTAGAGTAAAACCCTGCCCTCTGTTCAATATTCCGTTTCACTGGGAAATACGTCACAGCACTGGAGAAAAGTCGTTTGCAACTTCCGGTTCACGGGGACTTTAATTGTCATCAACTATTACACAACAAAAAATCATCTGAGTACCGAGACACTATATTACAGTTTTTTACAATCACTTTGTTACTATTTTCAGAACCTTGATGTCCTTTTTCACAACTTTAGGCACAAAACTCACAACCAATGATCAAAATGCACATTTTTCAAAACTCTAACCCTTTTCTCAATTGCTTGGATACAATACACATAAAACTTAGATCATTTGTTCATTTAACAAAAATCACCTGTTCAATATGACACAACTTAACATCAAAGTACTACTATTTCAAAAGGCAATTCACACATTACATTTCAAATGAGTGTGTATTCATTTCCTTACAATGATCTAACTATCAAGTGATACAACTGCTCAAAATGATAAGTAACTGTTGCATTACTCTTAATGCATAGTTGTATGGAAACTTCCATGTTTACAGTAAATCATGAAAGTTTCAAGATAACGAGATTCATTGTCACCAATTAGCGTGGAGCATGAACCAATTAGACTACAATATCCATGGATGTAGCCTAATATTTGATCATAATGCTTCATCAGACACTGTGTCTATGGTCCCAAATACTGTACCACCTTTTCAGACTATTTACAGTATTGACAGTACTGCACTGTATAGATAATCACTCCTGTTTTGTTTCTTACAGTACAAGCAAGCAAGTTGAGGAACAATGCATTTGATGTTTTACAGTACTGTCTTTTCTTTTCTATTTCATAGCTAATTATTTTTGCTTTGATTCAAATAAACCTATGTTGTGATTGTACTATAGTGTTTTGCATCAATATATTACAAACTTTGTTCAATGATTCCACTGTCTGTCGTATTCTCTCTACTACTGCAGTACTTTTACAGAGATGTATTTACTGTGTTCATGTAATGAAACCTGTATCACCTATTTTGTTCCACAATATATAATGATTGTACGAACAATGACACAGTGAAACTATCGGTTGCTTGTGTGTGGGTGATCTATAGTTATGTTTCAATGGTATTTCACAGTAAATTAGTTTTTTGAACCAATGATTGTGCAAGTGCAAGATTTCTTTAAAGATGTGAATGCACAATGCAATGTTTTGAACATTAGACAGCCTGTGTTACAAGTGATAACCGTTTTGAGTTTTGTGTCTAGAGTTTTGAAAAATGACATCAAGGTTCTGAAAATAGTAGCAAAGTGATTGTAAAAAACTGTAAGCATATCAAATGAATATACATTTTGAATGGGTTCTTTTTTCTTTTATTTATTCAGTTATATGTTTATAATTTTGTCTTGTGCACTATTTTTAAGCATTGGTCAAACCTTGCAGAATAAACTGCTTCATCAGGGCATTACTAAATAAAAAACAACATGAAACTTTTTATGTGTCGCCTAGCCACAACCTATGCCTATACACTCCAGCTCCCGCGATAAATTATTTATTAAAGCCTCAACACTCACAAACCACTGTTAATTTAACATAAATGCAAGCGTCTCGGTTATGTATGTAACCCTCGTTTCCTGAAGGAGGGAACAACGTATTGGGATCCCGCCTGAGAGTCCAATCACCTTCAAGTGTAATTAAATGAGCCAGTGGAGATGTGCGTATCTACGCTCCGTCTTGCACGCAGACAGAGCGTAGGTGTAAATATGGAAGCAGATGTAACACACATTTGCTCTTCGCTGAAGGGAACGAGGGTTACATATGTAAGCGAGACGTTCCCTTTCCGTTGTTCATGTTTGACTTTACATATTTTTTGAAAGAACGCTACGGAGGCCAAATCCTGGCCTTAGGGAGGTAACATGTGGAATAACACATATGGACTGGCCAATAAGGACAGTCAAGTCAAGTCAAGTCAAGTCAAGTATATTTGTATAGCGCTTTTCACAATACAAATTGTATCAAAGCAGCTTCACAGTATTAAATTAAAATAATACAACAAGGTTTGTTTCTAGTGGAATTTATTGATTGATAAAAATAAATTAATATTCCCAAAATATCCCCAACTGAGCAAGCCAAAGGCAACAGTGGCAAGGAACCGAAAAACTCCATAAAGTGACCTGACGGTGACCTAAAACTCCATCACGTCACCCGATGGAGAAAAAAAAAAACCTTGGGAGAACCCAGGCTCAGTCGGGGGCCAGTTCTCCTCTGGCGTTTATGAACTAGAGGCCGGATTTAACTGTAAGATTAAAAATATTATATAAATGCCTGACTGAAGAGATGCGACTTTAATCTAGAGAGCGAGTCTGAGCAACTTACAGTATCAGGAAGGCTATTCCAGAGTTGTGGCGCTAAATATGAAAATGCTCTCCCTCCTTTGGTGGTTCTGGATATCCTAGGTATGACCAAAAGCCTCGAATTAAGTGATCTTAAAGAGCGCGATGGATTATAGGGCGATAGAAGATCCGTTAAATAGACTGGAGCTAAGCCGTTTAGGGCTTTATAAGTCAGTAGCAATACCATGTAATTAATACGGAACTTTATAGGTAACCAATGCAGTGATGATAAAATCGGTGTTATATGATCATATTTTCTTGATCTAGTAAGAACTCTAGCGGCGGCATTTTGGACTAACTGTAGCTTGTTTATTGAGGATGCAGGACAACCAGCTAATAAAGCATTACAGTAATCTAGTCTCGAGGTCATGAATGCATGAACTAACTTTTCTGCATCAGAAACAGATAGCATATTACGTAGCTTAGCAATGTTTCTAAGGTGAAAGAAGGCAGTTCTTGTAACATATGAAATATGATTTTCAAAAGACAAGTTGCAGTCTAGTATAACCACCAGGTCTTTTACTGTAGAGGATAAAGTAACAGGACATCCTACGATGTTAAAGTTGTATTGTGAGAGGTTTTGCGGGTGGTTTTTTGAACCGATAAGTAGTACCTCTGTCTTGTCTGGATTTAATAAAAGAAAATTACGCATCATCCAATCTTTTATATCTTTAACACACTCTGTCAATTTGGATAATTTAGCGTTTTCATCCGGCCGTGATGAAATATATATTTGAGTGTCATCAGCATAACAATGGAAACTAATTCCATGTTTCCTTATAATATTTCCAAGTGGCAGCATATATATTGAGAATAATAGAGGGCCTAACACAGATCCCTGCGGCACTCCATAGTTTACTGGAGTTATGATCGATTTTTCTCCATTTAAATAGACAAAATGGTAGCGGTCAGATAGGTATGACAGTGCAACATAAGGAATGTCTCTGCATGAGGCAGCTCTGGTCCAGTTAAGAGGTATTCAACACCGGCAGGAACGGCAGAGCGGACTCTGCCAAGAGAAGACACATGCTCACCATAGGGAGCTGTATCATGAAAAATACATATGGTAGGGATCCCAAAATATGGACAGCCTAGTACAACCTTCTCGCACCCCTGAGGAACATTATGACCAGGTCATGTTTTCCCAGAGATTTACCATCAACTGCATTGTTATGTGCGGCAATAGCGGCAACATACACTTTCAGGGTGGAGGGAGACAGCCTGCACTCCAACCCATCTTGCAGGAAGGAAAGCACAACTCTGATCGGGAATCTCCCGATGAGAAGAACACGATTCGATGAACAGGTTCCACTTCAACGCACAGAGGCGCTTCATAGAGGGGGCTCTTTGCGGAATTGATGGTGTCTACTGTCTACCACCGCTTAGGGTAGGGATGCACCGATACCAGTGCAGTTTTTTTTTAAATCAAGTAGAATTTCTATAACTCTTTCACTCTTTTGTGTGTGTGTGTTAAACACAATCTACTTACAGTTTTTCTCAATCGATTTGGGCCCGGTTTCCCGATAACGCTCACTCTTAGCGCGCTAAGAAAGCTCGAAAGATATATCTTACCAAAGTTGTTTATGTTCCTAAGTGTGTTCCCCGAACCATACCTTAGGAAGCTGCTTAAGATATACCTTCTTACGTGCGACGTTACCTGGCGCTGTCCGTGGCGATGCTGCTGAATAGTTTGATATCGATGGCTTGAGAATTAATTATTCTCTCGTGCAGGGGCTGTTTATGTGAGAAAGCGGTGATCTTTATAAATGAAGCACTTCAGAAATAGTTGAAATTGCAATTTATTATGATTATTGGATATGATAAAAAATAATCCAAACTATAATAGCCTATAATAGCCTAGCCTACATATTTTAAAATTGTAACATATATTTCTGCCACAATAACCTTTTCAAAAATTTACGTGCCTTCTTCTCTTTCCCATTTTTGTTCACTGAGGTGGAGCTGCGATGAAATATTGTTCTTGTAAATACTTTCCAGCATTTCAGTAATAAAAGTTTACATCTTGCGTACGGTGCTCGGCAGTGATCAAAAAGGATTTAAACAGTGAATTTTGAATCTCTTGTAAACTCAGAGATGTGGAATCAGACGGCAATTAAATTACCACACGACCTGTTTGTCAAAAAACAGAAGGTACTAATTTGGCCAGGGATTTTTACGCAGGTTGGGTGAGAAAAACACTGATATTATGGATTCGGACGGCACTAAAAAAATAAAAGACTTACCCCTGTAAATGTTTAAAATACCGGACGAGCCCATGAGAAACAATATTAGAGTCCGAATAGGACTTAACTGACAGTAGCCTATGCTTTCACTGGCCTTTAAAAGAGCGTTTTAATTAAATTAATAATATTGTACAATAATATAATTAAAAATCTAACAACAATCAGTGTAATGACAATTTTATTCTTTGCATGAAAACAATTGAATTAGCCTAATTTAATACTGTCTGGGTGTATTAAAACTTCAGAATTATATTCATATAGACCTGCAACAGTGATAAGGTAAAGCTAAGAGTGGTCCAGACCAACCTTACGAAAGTGTGACTTACAGAAGATATACTTAGCGAACGAACGTTTCGGGAATCGTGCCATAAGGTTAAGAGAGAGGTTAAGGAATAGGTTAAGAACTACTTAGCGATAAGAAGGTTTTGGGGAACCGGGCCCTGGTACATTTCTCCAAACTCAGGTAACAGCTCTCAAAACAGTTAACACAGCAAACTAAATGCACTCTTATGTTGACGAAACAGTTAAGTATTCACTGCACAATGAAGCACAGCATTTTATTCTAGTAATACATTTATTAAAATTCAATATTAACATCAAAACTAAAAGTGTGTTCTCTGTTGATTTGATAACAAATTCAGCAAAAGATACACAAAGAAATAATTGAAAATACATGTTTTTCATTAAGTTATTTAATGAGGAGTTCAGGTGTATAACAATGAGTTGTCACCGCACAATTTTTTTTTTTTTTTATGCAAATAAGTACATAGGTAAAAAAAAAAAAAAAAAAAAAAAACTGCATTAATTGAATCAATTAATTTATTGATCATGCCTCTCAATTACATCTGGCCAGAGAATTTCATCAACATCACAACAAATATTTTCACGAGTCATGCATCGTGGGAAAAAACGCCTTGAATGCTGTATCCATCCTTGACATGCTTGTGCCCCAATATCTCCACAGGCATCTTCCATCGCTTGAAGAAGACTTACTTGGTTGTAAGGGTTGCGATCATGTACTTTCCATCTCCAAGAGGAGAAGAATTCCTCAATTGGATTCAGGAAATGAGAATATGGTGGAAGGAACACCATCCTGAAATGTGGGTGATTCTCAAACCACTCTCGCACCAGTGCTGAATGGTGGAATTGGACATTGTCCCAAACAACCAGAGATGTATAAAGTACTAGAGACCCATACTTGAGTAAAAGTACAAGTACTCTATTAAAAAAGTGACTTAAGTAGAAGTTGAAGTGTTCTTTAAGCAAAACACTTAAGTAGAAGTACTAAAGTATTCAACATTTTTTGTACTTAAGTATTGCAAGTAGTTTATTTAAAAATGTACTACTCAAGTACTGAAAGTAAAAGTACAAGTATTGTGTTATGAAGTTATTAAAGAAAAGTCAAAAGTTCATCATATTGTTTATATTATTTCAAATGATTAGGACACTCACAATTAATTTGGCTGAAGCAGCAGTACAAGGACAGGAATGTACAAGAACACCTTAAAACACTGAGCTTTACTCTTTGTAAACAAAAAAAGGTCAAATATGTCCCTTGCCCCTTTAAAGCATCCCTCTCTTCTCTTCCCTGCTTGTGTCTTTTTTCTCCACAGCTTATTGGGTATTTATCAGCATGTAACAGCGATCTCTGGAAGCTTTGTTTATGTCAGGGAGTTCCTGGAATGGCTCTTCTTCATGTGTTCCATACATGGACTAATGTACATAGAGCGCCCTCAGGCTGCCAGTATGAACTGAAAATACAGTAGCTACATCAGAGTATCCAGCGCTCATAATGATTACATCGGTCCATTTTGGTTATAATTTCAATAAATATTATTCATCTCTATAGAAATCTGACGTAAACCTATATGAAATCTACCAATATTTGTCAACATCTGCACATTTTTGAGCTAAAAGCCCTGAGGGACGTTGTTTGGTCAAGCGCTGTCATGACGACAGCACAGGAGTTTTTTTTCTGAATGGTATCGACTATTTTTTCTATTACATAACATTAACTCCTGACACAAATAAATACATAACTGTCCCTATAAGTTTCTCAGAATAAAAAAAAAGTGCTCAAATACTGCAACTTGAGTCTTATATTATTTTAATGCTGTATAGTTTGTCAAGGTAATAACATAACATCTAATAGTAACTTTAAACTATTTAAACAAAGAACGATTCAGTTCGTCGGCGTCCTCATGAGGCAGTTACGCACTTCATTCTATATATGAATTGTTTTTCACTCCGACAAATCAAGAGACTCTGTTCTCCTTCCTCACCCTCACCGCCACGATCACTCGAAGTTGAAGGTGGTGTTTCTGGTTCTTCCATCTCGAAACAAATTAACAAAGCTCAAGTGTTCTCAATGGAGGCAGGCAGCAGAGCGAAAGGCAGAACGGGAGCACACGCGGTCTTCTTGATCGCTTGATTCGCTGGGCCAGCTTCATCAAACCTGGTGACAGAGCCATCTACCGCTCTGGCAGTGATGATGTGGGTTTGGAATGATTCGTAACATTATTATAATTGTAACGAGTAACGATGCAGCACATTGTGTGCCACAACACCAGTTGTAGAAATCGTGGCACATAGAGTGATGTTGCCTCCTCGTTGTCCAGGGACATTGACTGTAGCACGATGGCCAATCACATTTCTCCCTCTTCTCCTTTTTTTGTGAAGATTGAAGCCTGCTTCATCAATATACAGGTACTCATAATGAGTTGCACTGCTATCCAACTCCAAGATTCTCTAGAGTAAAAAGAACACAAGGTACAATACAGTAAGTTAGTGTATTACAGTAATGGCATTGATTGCAGTCAATACTACTGTGAAACTGTTGCTGAAGTTTGAGTTCACACTTTGAAGCAGCAGTATACATAGATATGCCTTGTAGCAACAATGACATACAGACATCTGCGTTTCAAATTAAGTGAATCATGAGGTTGTCGAACACATCTTCTTTGTCCTTAGGAAGACAGCTCTGGTTAATTATTCCCTACGGGGGTATTTCACCAGCGCCCATGTGGCTGGAGTATCCCCCCAGTTCAGCGTGAACTCCCCGTGACTTTATAGACTCGTGACATTCCAACACACACACACAAACACACTCTGGACTTTGAAACACAGTTCCACACATGTGATCCAATAGCAATGTTTTTGATATGTATTTTTATGTGTGTATAATTGGCCAGATAATGTATGAGATACCTATGCAACGTTATTATAATAATCAAAATCACTATGCTAGTGATTATGAGGAAATTATGTAACCCTGTATTTCTTTCATGCAAAAACGTCATTCGAGGTGTCAATGTAATGGGAAAAACATGACGGAGTCGAATCTTGACTGCAAAGTACAATAATATGCATTTATTCCAGGAAATACCATATTTCTAAATATGAATGCTATTTTCGATCTCTCACATGACAGTCAAAGTAGGCGTTTCTTCACAAACAAAGAAACTTTCTTCCCGCCTCAGATCAGAAGATCTGATTTGCTGTTGTCCCAAAAAGAGGGCGTAAACAGATCTCCTCATATCTCTCTCTCATCTCTCATCGCTCGCTCTGACCTCCTTCTCTTCTCCCCGGCGCAACGCTTCTCCAGGAACCTCTGGAAAGGCTCCGGCCTTCTCCTCGGACGAACACATGTTCGAGTCGTAGCTGCCGTTCTTTGCAACTAAGTTATATTTGCCTCTCCCTTCACGGGAGATGAATCTTATTTTCCGGTAAACGTTACATTCAGTGAGCCTTTTAAACGTCACGCGACACCGGAAGACGCAGCAGAAACAGGACACCATCTGCGCTTCCTACCTCAGCATCACTCGAACAGAGAACAAACTTGCAAGTATATTGAATCCTATGAAAGCTGATTCCAGGTGTCTCGTGAACCTAGGTTTCTGTCGGTAATAATTACTTCCCTTCTCTCTATATCTTTATTTCTTTCTTTCTTTCTCTCATTATTTTAATTCATTCCGATCACGTCAGGTTCTTGTTTGGTTAAATGTTTGTTTGTTTTATTGTTTGCATTTTACGTATGTTTATATTTGTAGCTTATATAATCTCTAGTGTGTGCCATTTTATTAATAAACCCATTTATACTTTTAATTGTCTCTGTGTTTGAAAACCCACCTTATAAGTCAATGAAATCAAGGATCTAAGCTACAAGCTCGATATTATAGACTACCTTGAGTAGTTTTTAATTCATAAACTCAGAAAGTTTGATGTTCGTGGCCAGAAGATAAACTTTCTTGGAGTTTGTAAACAGGGATACTTCTTCTTGACTGTGATAGTCTTACATTTATTCGCTGGACGAATAACTGATGACGAGACCAGTTACAGAACGAGGTATTTCCGAAAATTGATAAAGTAATGTATATGCGATTTATGAATTATGACCATGAGTTATGATTAGTAATATTTCCCAAATTCCCTATATTCTTGAGCTAATTCGCATTGACCCAGAGTCGTTTACGTTACAGCCTAAATCTTTTCACTTACAGTAGCATGGAATAGTTTATGGACACACTTAAAATTCAGGAAAAATATATCTTTGTGTTGACAGTAAAAGTACAGTAATTGGGTTGCACATACTTGAACAAACTGCAATCGCAACTCCTTCACTCTAACAGAGTTCCTCTCAAAGGGCACTTTGTATACTTGCTTCATTCAGATTGCATTTCTCCTTAGAACACGATCAATTGTGGAGAGACTGCATTGGTGGATATTGTGGAACAGTTGATTGTCCTCTGTTATTCTTTGCTGAATTTCTTTGAGGGGTAGGGTGTTGTTCTGGACCACCATGTCAACAATGGCATGCTCTTGTTCAATTGAAAAAAGTCTTGTTCGTCCACCTGAATGTTCTCTAACTTCAATTCTGAAAAAATGTTTGGACAAGCAGGAACATTTACTGTAGAAATCTAGACCTGTGTCAAACAAGACTACATGGACTCTCATTGTAGAAGTAGAATGATATAGTTACTTATAGGGCTGGGACGGTATGGATTTTTTCTTACCGCGGTTGAAAAGCAAGAAATTCCCGCGGTATTGCGGTAAACCGCTTTAAACCTCAACCCCCCTCCCCACCCTCCCCCAGTTTTTTTTTCTGCGACGTCGCGGCTGGAACAACAAACAAAGTGTGACAATGATAATCTCAGGTACTGTTTATGTGCTTTATTTAATGTTAAAAGCATGCAATGTGACTTTGAATATCCTTTAGTGCTCCAGCTTTGTAGCTGTAAAAGCAACAATGGATAATTCACCTCAGATCTTGATATTAAACAAATGGAAACCAGAACGTTCAAACTGTGAACATACAAGTGTATTCTTTGACAAATATTGTTTTAGTATCTCAGTAGCCTATGTATTTTTAATAATGTTTAAATGGTGTAATATTTGTGAATTTGATTATGTAGTCTACTTATCCATTTTCTTGCAAGTGCCGTCAAGATTACTCTGGTGCTGTGAGTGTGCACTTGCCGCGACTCGCAAGGGTTGACAAATGCGGTCTTCACGTGAGAGAATTCTGTTAAATAAGCACGTGCAATTAAAAGCTGAGGTCCTTTTACTTTTTTTTTTTTTTTTACGGTGCGGCTTGGACGCGGCGTCCGTCGAAAATAGACTAGGCGCCTATCTTTATCGAAGCGGCGCGGAGAGACGCTTCTGAAACGCGCCGCGTCGTGGCTGTTGTAAACACACAAGCATTGACTAGAGTGGGCGCGATCAGCTCCGGTAGCCGCGTCGCAGCCGTAACACGCCACAGAGTGTAAATAAGGGGTTATAGTCAATAGCCTACGAATGGAATGTTATTATGTGTCATGGAACAACTTGCGTACTTGCGAAAAGTCGGATTTGCTCCATCTATTGATGATAAGTTTTGTTTAGAAAACCTTGAATCCATGCAAGACACAATGTTATTAGACACAATCCATGTCATTAGAATCAATGAATCCATGTCATTAGAGACAACGTGAACATGTTAAGGCCAGTGTTTATTTTTTTCATTTTTTTTTTCTTTTTTCGGTGATGACGGTGAGTAGCTCAGACCCGCGGTAGGCGTCACGTGACCGCGGTAATGCGGTAACCGTCCCAGCCCTAGTTACTTACCGGTTTTCCCTCTGAAATGTGCGGATAATTGAAGCCACTGTGGATCTGTTTATATTGGGCTGAACTCTCTGCCCAGCTTCTCTCAGTGAGAGACCATGATTTATGACATGGTCAATAAGTGTGGCTCTGATTTCATTTGAAACACGTGTGTACCCTATCCTTCTACCTCTCCTCCCTCCTCTTACACCTTGCCCTCCTCTTCCTCTCGGTCCATCTCTTCTTATATTTTCTACTCTTTCTCTTTCCACTATACCATTGCCCTCCAATCTATCCATCTCTTCTCCCTCTACTCCTCTATCTTCTCCTCTTCCTACATCCTCAGCTCTTCTTTCTCTTTCTCCTACATCCTCAGCTCTTCTTTCTCTTTCTCCTACATCTTCAGCTCTTCTTCTCTTTCTCCATCTCCTCTTCTTCTCCCTCTACCCTGTCCACCACCTCTCACTCTTACACCTCTTCCATTTCCACTGCTCATTTTTCTTCTTTTTTATTGTCTTTTCTCCACATTCGTCTTCTTTGTTGTTTTTCTCTTCCCCTTTTGTAGTTGTTGTAATTAAGACAGCTGTGTGAACAATTAGGAAATTGGCTTTTTCTGTGTTAAGTGGATTACTAACTCAACAGACACCCGGTAGAAAGTGATTAAGGTACAGCAATAAAGTCGGCAAGATAAAGTCATTTTATGCGAAACCATAGACCTTAATGTATTGATCAAATATAATAATAATAGTAACATTGAATCATTTTGGGGAGAGTTTCATCGCGTTGACTGTGGTAACCGAACGTGACGCTCTGTTTGAATGCTGAATGGAGAATGTCTGACAGCCGCAGCGGAGGGAAAAGTTTACGTGATCTTGAATTTAATGACTTAAATATTAATTTCTATCTCACATTATACTATAGAATGGCTTCAGAACACTTATAATATAGTGCACAAAAACTTTATGGTGTTTTATAATGTCTTTGTGCCTTTTGTGGGGCTTAACAATAACACAGAATAGTATACGCACAATATCGGATTTGGATCAGCCTTGTCTAACCGATCCCCGAACCGGACAAGAATGGCAGCATAACAGCCGATACCGGCACTAAGTATCAGATCAGCGCATCCCTAGCTTAGGGTAGATAACCTAATGGTATGTAGATTAACCTAATGGCGAGTAGATTACATACAAAGTAAATGCAAAGACACAAATTGAGCTTGCCGCAAACGTGTGATATTCGCCTCAATCACGTCTTGTGTGCAAGTTGAAACATGAGCAGAAAATTTGCATTATGCGAAGTCGCTCCAGCCAATCAGCAAAGAGCTCATTGATACGTCCGGTTGCTATCACTGTTGTAGAAAATGGAGACCATTATTGTTGCCATCTGTGGGTACCCTGAAATATTCGATACAACATCCTACTTGCACAGAGAACAGACATTAAATGAGATAGTGTGGAGAAATCACTAATTGATCGGCCTGTATTCTATCTATCTATCTATCTATCTATCTATCTATCTATAAGACAATTGTAGAAAGAGTTTGAGTTATAAAAGCCAGATGTGTTTTGAAGGCCTCTAGCCTACAGTACTGGAAGAGAAGTCTCACAGGAAAGAATGGGATTTTAGGAAGTTGCTTGTGGTTGGCATCTGCACTGATAGGAAGTTGGTCATTTGGTTCACATGGCCTTCAACATGTTCTCTTGATTAAAAAATATTATTTGGCAAATCCCTGAATAATCACTTTATGGAACAGTCAAAATTGTTTTTGACCTTTTTTTACCCTAAAAAGGAGAATAAGAAAGCTAATGGGGCTAAAGCTAAGAGGAAGAGCACCTGCAAATGAGACCATTGGTTAAAACTGTATAAAAGTGTAAGTTGCGAGTGAGATGGTCAGATGTCCTGCAGGCATCTAGGCTTTGTTGCTTTGTTCAATAAAATTTTATTTTAAAGTCCGCGTGAACCGGAAGTTGCAAACGACCCTTCTCCAGTGTTGTGACGTATTTCCCAGTGAAACGGAATATTGAACAGAGGGCAGGGTTTTACTCTAGCGCTCCTCCTCTCCATCTCTCGCTCATTACAGACTAACGGCTTGAGGGGAGTGGTTAAGCGTTTCCCAAACCAATTCCTCAAACCTACGTCATCAGAGAAGGGACGCCATTCCAGACCGGAAGTAACTTTTCAGACTTTGATTAAAGATTATCTATCTATCTATCTATCTATCTATCTATCTATCTATCTATCTATCTATCTATCTATCTATCTATCTATCTATCTATCTAAATAGATGTGTGTTTGTGTGTATACTACATATGCACACACACACACACACACACACACACACACACACACACACACACACACACACACACACACACACACACACACACACACACACACACACACACACACACAGCGCTTTAGAAATAAAGTTGACTTTCTGACTTGGCTTGTATGCATATTCAGTGTGTGTGTGTATACTCTGTGTGTG
The DNA here is from genome assembly GCA_021464565.1 of Rutilus rutilus. NCBI lineage: Eukaryota > Metazoa > Chordata > Actinopteri > Cypriniformes > Leuciscidae > Rutilus > Rutilus rutilus. The sequence continues at coordinate 72,687,400 of JAJAQA010000001.1, forward strand.
TGTGTGTGTGTGTGTGTGTGTGTGTGTGTGTGTGTGTGTGTATGTATATATATATATATATATATATATATACATACACACACAGTATATATATATATATATATACATACACTGAAAATACATACAAGCTACAATATAGATTGTTTCACAGCAGCTTCACAATGGTAACAAATTCAAAATCACCAGAGAAGCACCATGGCCATCAAGCCAATAGTGTCAGTTTTCAGCTCAAGTCACTTCAGTGTTGATTTAGTGCAGTTCAATAACTGTAACATTCATCAGTTGTGAATACATAATGTATATCCAGTGTATTTGTGCACATACATGTACATGTGACAAACTACTGTAACTCCACTGCACACTGAACAAGCAAAAGACACAAGAGAGTAGTGTTTTACATTTTTCTAAAATGTTTCTTGGAATCTTGAAAATATGCTGGTAACAACTGTTTCAGTTCCCATTGGACCAACAATTAAACAGAAGTCAACAGGAACTGAAACTGTTTTTCTTACTGGCATCCTCCAAAATAGCTTCTTTATTGCGTGTGTAAATGAAAAATGCGGAATAGTTAGTTCATGTGTTCATGACATCAAGACAATTATTGTAATGCTACTATGGGAGGTTGCCCTGCACGCTTTATAAACAAAGACCAGTTGGTCCTTACCAGAATCAGGAAGTATGACCATATTAGCTCCATTCTGTCAACACTGGACTGGCTCCCTATTAAACATTGTATACATTATACAAATATTGCTGATTACCTACAAAGCACTAAATGGTTTAGCTCCACAGTGCTTGAGCGAGCTCTTAACGCATTATAGTCCTTCACGTCTATTGCGATCTCAAAATTCCGGCCAGTTGATAATACCTAGAATATCAATGTCGACTGCTGGCGGTAGATCCTTCTCCTATTTAGCACCAAAACTTTGGAACAGTCTTCCTAACATTGTCCGAGAAGCAGACACACTCTGTCAGTTCAAAGCTAGACTAAAATCACATCTCTTTAACCTGGCATTCATGTAGAACTTTACATTTCTATTATTCAAATCAGTTAAATGATTATTAGGCTGCATAGATTAGGTCAGCCGGAACCGGGAACACTTCCCATAACACCCGATGTACTCGTTACATCATAAGAAGAATGGCATCTACGCTAATGTTAGTCTTTCTGCTTGTTGCGAGGTTTACTGAAGTCAGCCGGATCCGGGCCGTATCCAGATCAGATGGAGGACCTGCGCCTGCACACGTCCACGACGCATCCCTGAAGTGCCAGCCTCATCAGCCCTGTGAAGGCCTCATCCACACGACAGCCATCAGCACTGATCCTCAACAAACTCATATTCTGAATGTCCAGATCCAATCTGACCTCTGACCTGTAATGCTCCTGGGTCATAATCATACACTGTTCGCTCAGTTCTCCTCTGGCCAACTAGTGAACAGAGTCTGGGTTCCTTCAAGGGTTTTTCTGTCACCGATGGAGTTTTGGTTCCTTGCCACTGTTGCCTTTGCTTTTGGCTTGCTTAGTTGGGGACATTTAATATTCAACAATATTATTGATCTGCCTTACTTAAGGTGGACAATGACGCAATTTTCTTCTAGAAACAAACTTTGTTGTATTATTTTCATGTTATCACTGTGAAGCTGCTTTGACACAATCTGTATTGTAATACATGTAATGCTGTATAAATAAAGGGGACTTGACTTGACGTGTGTGTGTGTGTGTGTGTGTGTGTGTGTGTGTTTAGAAGATGATTAAACTGACTTGAACTATCAATGCAATTGACTGTTTGAACTTCCATCTAATCAGAATCGAGTATTCAGATACGGCTGAGACAGAAACGGCATAAGCTCAAATGTAGAACATGAAATATATTCAAACAGACTGTATAAAAATAGTGAATGACACACATCAACACTATGAGTCTCTTATGCTTATCAAGCCGGCATTTATTAGATCAAAAATACAGAAAAAAAAAAATATTATTACAATTTAAAATAATAGCTGATTTGCTGCTCAGTTATTATCAATGTTGGAAACAGTTGTGCTGCTCAATTTTTTGCTTTATTGATACCTGTGATCATTTTGAAAAGATTAAATGATGCATAAAAAGTTAAAAAGTACAGCTTTTATTGTAAATCTTTACAATCATTTTTTTAATCAATTTAACACATCCTTGCTGAATAAAATTATTAATTTCTTTCATAAAAGAAAACAAATCACTGACCCCAAACTTTTGAACGGTAGTATATATTGTTAAAAAATATTTATTTTTTAAATAAATGCCCTTAAAAAAAAAAAAAAAAAAAAAAAAATCCTGAAAAAAGAATCACAGGTTAAAACAAAACATATTAAGCAGCACAATTGATTCCAACATTGATAATAAATCATCATATTAGAGTGATTTCTGAAGGATCATGTGACAGTGAAGACTGGAGTAATGATGCTGAAAATTCAGCTTTGATCACAGGAATAAATTATATTTTAAAGTATATTCAAATAGAAAACCATTATTTTAAATTGTAATAGTATTTCATTTCAATAGGCGGAAAAAAAAAACATAGTAGTATGTCAGAATCAAGTGTGAAAAGTGTGAATCTTCCTGAAAAGTAAAGCCATGTGTAACCATGATGTATATGTTCCATTTTAAATAGAAGCAACATGTTCTACCACCTTATACCTTATATGAGCTCAATCCTTACTGTGCTAACTCCAGAGAAACATTATAGCAAGCTTAATTTTCAAATCTACAGAGCTCTAAGACTATGTGCCATATTACTAGAGGGAAGAGCAGCTCTTTTCAACAGGTCAGGTTTGCCCCAAAAACTTTTCCAATTGTCTATGAATTCTATATTATTTTGCGGACACCACTTAGACAGCCAGCCATTGAGTGAACACAATCTACTAACTATCTCATCACTCCTGCGATCAGGAAGGGGCCCAGAGCAAATTACAGAGCCTGACATCGTACTTGCGAGTTCACACACCTGAATAATAATTCGAAAAAAAGTGGAAATTAAAGCTGCAAGCAGTGATGAAAGTGACTGCAAACCTTTTATATGCTACGTCAAAAACTTAAATGGAGCTGGTTTAAATAAACATTTCAAAACCGCACTCAGAACAACCACAAACAACCAAACGGGAACGTTGTTTGGAGGTACAGTGCAACCACAGGAGAACCTTTTAGTTGGTTGGTTCCCTTAACGTTTAGCGAACGTTATAACCCTGAGGGAACGTTCCCTAAATGTTAGTTTTTGGTTTGGTTTGAACTAACCTTTAGAGAATCATAAACTAACGTTCCCTAACATTCCCTAAACGTTCTGTGTTAGTGGGGTGCACGCTGTCTGCGTCGGCTGTTCCCATTTTGAATAGTTTGCTTTGAGTGAAGTGAGTCCTGTGAATGGTTTTATATTGTATGAGTTGTAGGTTGGTGTTGGAGGTCATAGAGAATATGTTCTTGCAAATATTTGTCCAGAAATCTGGGGTTGGAAGGAGGGCCAGGTCATTTTCCCATTTTACTTTTGGGAGTGTTATGGAGGAGTTTGTCGAGGCAATCACTTTGTAGAGTTTAGAAATTGTTTTTGGAGGATGGTCTGCAATTCTTAATAGCTGTTCAAAGGAATGTTTGTTCTGAGGAATCTTTTCTCCATAAGGTAGGCTATATTATGCCTCACTCGCGGCGCTTTGTTTACAGCTGATGTGGGCGTTCTCAGAATTTGCGTTTGAATAGCACGCGCTCTCCGGGGAGTGGTCACATTACTTTTGAATGATCTCGTAATGAGCTCGACTGGAATCGCTCTCTTTTTATACAGATTACAGAAGCTGAGAATATTTGTTTTTTATATAAATGACTTCATTTAAAAGATGCGATCTCAAGCTTTATGCCCGTGGGTCTGTTTGCCTGTTTGACTGAATTTTCGCGGAGTTATAGATCATTTTCGAACGCGTTTCAAATGGGAGTTTACTGACAGAGAGAAGGCAGAAATCGCATCATGTTCATTTTTCTTTATTTGTCAAAAAGCGAAACACTTTATTTTTATTGTGCGTATACAGAAAAAAAAATAGAAACTGAACAGGATCGATTGATGTATTACACGAAAATGAAAGATCAAAATGAACAGAGCATTTTGTGTTTATTTTTCATTGCTAAAAAAAAAAACGAGCGGGCGCGTTTTTGGTCCCCAGAGGGTTAAAGGTGCTCTAAGTGATGTTGGGTGATGTCACTTCTTGTTGACGTTCGAAGTATTGTCAAACAAAATGGAGGCTAGCTAGACCCTCCCTCCTCCCTCCTCCCTCCGCCCTCCTCCTCATCCGCGCACTAACCCCCCAAACCCCACCCCCAAATCATTCTTGTCAGTTATTGGCTGGAACAGTTTATGTTTTCGTGGTCCGGGTGAGCCCAGTTTGTTTTTGTTGCTGTTTGTGGAGCCTGTGGTGTCTAGAGAGACCGCATTTTTTTACAGTGTGTTCAGGGGACAGGCAGCTAGCGGATAGTGAGGAGATGTTTGCTGTATGTGACAAAAAATATTTTGGCCTAAAAAAACGCGTGACATCACTTAGAGCACCTTTAAGTTCGTTATTGTCTTGTACAAGCGAATCAATCTGAGATTGTGAGAATTCAAGACTGGCTTTAAGCTCCCTGATGTCATCACGGAGTAATTCCAGCACAGACAATTTTGCATTGATAGATTCGAGTACACTGACCTCCATGGGCGTCGGAAGAAAAAAAAAAGTGGGTGGGTCCTCCCCCAGAAAAATGTTACTGGAGTAAATACCATTTCATGTATTCTGGTGCTTTTTAATTAAACAAGTTAACTAAACTCCACTTAAAGCTGCAGTAGGGAGCTTTTAGAAAACGTTGACTTAGCCTGAAAATTCGAACAAGCACAGCTTACAGGTCACTCCCCCTCGCTCTCTGCTGTGCTACAGCCCTCCCTCCACAGCTCCTCCCCCACAACGGAGCCTGCCGTGAACGCGCAGGCTGGTAAACAATGCAGGGCCACTGATAACGGCGGATAAACAGTTATCGCACATTCACTGGTAGGGGCGAAACATCAACAATATGCTTTACATTGACTATGGCCTGCCCATACTTTGACTACAAACTTGGTTCTCAAATCATTACGTATTTTGCAATACATGTAATGCAACTTCATAACGTTGCACTCTTTTTATAAGTTATAAATAGCTAGCAAGATAATATAATGGTAACGTTACAGTATCTAAGTAATTATTCTAGCGATGTGTAATGCTAAATAAGGTTTGCTTGTACATTATTTCAGCAACATGACAAGCCAGTGAATTAGCAGGTTTCTATTGTTGCTTTGCACAGTGCATGACATTTTATCTGTATGTTATGCGGCTAGAGTTTTGACACTGAGTAAATGGGCTCCGACGGGCTTGTTTATCGTCATCGGTCTTTTTCCGTTTACCTGTTTTTGTTGTATGAGCAGGTTCCACTCGAGAAATTGGCAGTTTTGGTTGTTTGTCCGCCATTAGCACAGCTGCGCGGCACACCGGCAATCTTGATTTTGAACGACTGTAGGCGCTGTGCGAGAGAGGGGGTGATCAGCGCGTACACAAGCATGATTGACACTGCTAAGACACTCCTCCTGGCTCTGATTGGTTGTTTCTTACCGGGAGCGGTGTATTTCTGCAAATGGCAATAGGACCACTGGGAGGAGCCTGGGGAGCTTGATTTTTTCACAGATTATCTGTCTCATATTCTACTGTCAGGACATAATGACAGTTTTAACAAATATGTAAAAAATACATTTTTACAGAAGTTACCAACTGCAGCTTTATCGTCGGGCGGTTCTTTGCCTCCACGTCGTGCATTAATGCACAGCTATCCGTGGATTATCCCGCTAATACATGGTAATTTGCCAGCAATGACAACTTAAAGCTGTTATTGATGTTTGCAACGCAATATTTGACTGGAAGGGTACAACGGGTGGTTACTTTCGTCAGTTGCGGCTCGTTGAGAAATATAATGTAGCGATTCAGCGGAAATGGAGTTTAATTTATTAATTTTAATAAAAAATAATATTAATTTTAATTCCTCAAGTGGAATGAATTTGACTGACAGCGCTCTGAAAAGCGAACAGACAAATGCGCTGAATTAGAGGACGGTAAAAGTGAGTGGGTATAATACCATTGGTCTTAAAAAAGTGGGTGGGTCTTGTCCCACCCATATACAATGGTTCCGACGCCCATGCTGACCTCAACTGTTATGAGTCCGTCGTCGGTTTCAGTGGACCAGTCCCGTTTTGCTTTCTTCCTTTCTTGTGTTGACATGGCGTCCAGGTTGTAGAAATAGTAATCGATGAATGTGAAGAGATTATCCAGAGTTGAGCGAGATGAGTTATCCAATATGACAGATGAGTTTGATGTTGGATTTAGAGTGAAATATCAAGGAGAATTGTTTACATTTTTTAACGTTATATGAGACTCGTGTCCCGCCGGGTAGATCAGCACGTGACAGTACAAATGTGCGCATCTACCACAAATGCAGAACATCAGTTCTGACTGGATCGCTTCCCAAATCGTCCCTACCAAACATTTTCGTCTAGTTTTACTCGCTGACGAAAATGTCAATAGATTTTCATCATAGTTTTTGTCATTCAAAACTAGTTTTTATTTAGTTATCGTCTCGTTTTCGTCTGTGAAAAAAATGTCGTTGACGAAAATCTACTGCTTTTCCAGCATGTCAATGTTGAATTTACTGTTGGATTTGTGGAAGCAAATTTGCAAAGCGAAATAAAATGGACAGAAAATTGCCTGTTGAATATTATAGGTTGTATATTTTTAAAAAGTGTGAATATTTTGGAAGTGAAATATGAAAGGTGAATATGGATTATTGAATTTTTAATAATGAAAATATTCACTGCTTAAATATTCAACCATGCTGAATGCAAGCCCTAAAAACACAATGCATTCAAATGCATGCAATGCATATTTCTTTCAAGGAGTGCAATTCAACAGGCTTTGTTGTTTAAAAAACATTTGCCATTATTTTACTTCCACAGAACTGCACATCAAACTACTGTTTCTTCAGTGCCTCCAGAAACAGATTTTCTTTCATGACATGAAATCAAGTGGTTTCAGTTAACTGAATTAAAGGAAAAAAGAATGTAATTGAACTAGTGGAAAAGTGTTTTATAATGTTTGAACATTGATTCAACGGTACGAGCATGTTTTTTGTCTTCAATATTAATATTGTTTCAACAAATGAGGGTGATGCTGAAAAAACATCACTTTATAATGTGTAATCAATAATAGTGCCATTGAATTCTGAAAGAAATGTCAACATTGTTTCAACATTGAATGTGCAAAACTGATGTTGAAAAAATATAGCTTTGTAATGTTGATTTAATAATTTATTTGTGGTTGAGATATAAACATTATTTCAACAGTAACTGAGGGTGCAAAAGTCATGTTGATAAAATAACAATTTGTAATGTTGAATCAATGCTATTTCCGTTGATTTATGGTTGAATCTCAACATTGTTTCAACAGTAACTGAAGGTGCAAAAGTGATGTTGAAAAAAAATATAACTTTGTTATGTTGCATCAATATTATTACCACTGATTTCTGGTTAAAATCTCAGTATTGCTTTAACAGTAACTGAGGGTGCAAGAGTGATGCTAAAGCAACATCTCTGTGAAAGTGAAAAGAGTGAAAAGAAGCACTTACTTACTTAGGAAAGTATTGAAAATAGTTTTCTGTTTATCTGCTCTTTCTTCCAGTTTTTTTTTTTAATGGTGGATTGAGGGTTGGCTCTATTAACATTAAATGTAAGCGTGCTCTGGTTTCTGAAACAATAGAGCAAAAAAAAAAGTAAATGTTATTTTCCTTCAAGAAACGATCCAGAGATCGAATTAAAAATTTGATTCTTGATTATTCATTTGCGTCTGGTTCATTCTCAAATCCTACACAATTTAGAGGTTTTTTTTATTTTTTTAAACGTAGTATGTGTGCAGTATGCTTTAGTAATAAAAATATAGAAATACACTACCAACCCTGTTAAATCATTAATTTCAAGATACTCTGATATTTAACGACAACTTAGACATTGCTACACCCCTTTTTTTTTAAAGACAGAACATTTCTTCCATTGGATTTCCATACTCGACCACTAGAGGGCTTGCACATGTCTTTGACCTGACCGAGTCCTTCACGCCTGTCCCTTTAAAAGCGCGCGCTTCACTCACTGCAGGAGCTGGATCACTGCGCGCCTCCGAAGCTCTGTCCGTTCCTGAAGAAAAGTAAGTGTGTTTATCATTTTCAATTAGAAACATGCACGTTCGTGATGATAATGTTATTATGATGGTGTCACATTAATCTTGTAAATTTGTATTCGCACAATATGACATTTTCCGTTAATCTTTGTCGGAAAGCTAAGAAAGTGAAAGTGAAAGTGATAGGGCTGGGTACAAAATATCGATTTCTCGATTTCATTTTTACGAAACGATATCCCAAGAATCGATTAGTCATCCTGTTTTCAGTTGATGAATGAATGGAATATTGTTGCGCGCATCCAATAAATCGCAATAATCTTTGTGCTTTGTTATTATCCCAGATAGCAAAGTACACTCGGGCCAGATCCGGTTAGATTCTCACCTGCCGGAGATTTACCCGTCGGCCCGCTTCCTTCTGCCGCACCTGTTTACTCACTGGCCGATTCCGGTCCGAATCAATCGGCCCAGATGCGGCAGCCGTTAACTTGCCGACACTGCCGCAATCAACCCGGAATCGGGCAGTCACTAATGCGCACTGCACGCCGGAGCTGGCGCGATTCAATCTTGCCATGTTATTATGACTACCTTTTTATTGTTGCTTCTTGAATAACCCATGTAATCAGTTTGGTAGTGATATGAAAGAAAATGATAAAGTCCATCCAAAACGTATATGTATACTAACTTTTGAATAAAATGCAAACATAAAACTTAAAACATTTTAATATTTATCCCATAATTGTTGCAAAATAAACCAAGGCCAGAAAATATGAAGAACATATTTATTTATAAAATTGCACATCTCAAGATACAACTTAAAAACACACAAGTCATTTAGGCAGTTACAGTAGTATAAAGAAATAAACTTGCATAAAAAAAAAAAAAAAAGTGCACACTGCACAGGTGTAAAGAAACACATTTGAACATGAGAAACATAACATTGCACAAGTTAAGAAATATCCTAAAACACATCCTAAAGTTTTTAAATAAATTTTAATAAAAAAAGTGCCTGTGTAAAAAGCGCACAAGTATGAAGGAACATCTTAAAAGCCTTCTTGAAGCCTGCTCAAAGCACGTTGTTAGATTTAGCTCTTTCCTTCCTTCCTCCATCCCTGTCAGGAGCAAGTTGTAGCAATCTTGTTATACATTTTCCCACCTCTTTATCAGTGGACATCTTGGTATGGGCATTTGTCCTCACTGCATCTGTATATAGAAAACAATAGTCAAATAGATAGTTATACTTTGTCGTGCAACACAGTGTTGATAAAAATAAATAACATGATTGTTATCAAACAAGTGCAACCTACATGATGGATTTTTTTCCCTCTAACTACAGATCAGAAAAGACAATGTTACTTAAACCCTTAGAAGAAAAAACCCCAAAACATATTCAACATATTCATATGAAAGTAGTCTTACACAACAGACAGTATAGCAGCCTCTATGTGCTGGAGTACATATAAAATCAACTTACTGACATAAGTTCAACAAAAGCTTTCCCAGGATACACCACTCAGCTTCTTTAGTGGAAAACCCACCAAGAATTCCAAAATAGATTACCTTTTTAAAACACACACACACACACACACACACACACACACACACACACACACACACACACACACACACACACACACACACACACACACACACACACAAAACAACAATAACAGAGTATACACAAAAATATAATACATACAAGACAAATTGTGTGAAAAATGCAAGTGCTTGAACTTACCAACTTCTTAATTTGTTCTGACTGATCCTTTATTTGATTTTCAAGCCTTTCCAGATCAGTTAAATCTGACAAAGGAAGGTTGAATGAACTAATGTCTGGACATTCATCACTCTGCGACTGAGCATGTTCTGTTTTTGCTGATTTTTAAGAACCATGCTTGATAACCTCTTGTGTTTAAAAACTATGAAAGTTTTTTCATATAGTGTTTGGTAGGATAAAGTGTCAGTTAAATCTTAAATATTTACCCACTTTACAACCATCCAAAGAAAAACAATTAAAATAAAACAACTTAACAGTGGGCTCTTTTAAGTTTAACAGAACTCTTTATGGTTTTGTTAAAATTGTTTAGTTACGCTTTACTTTTTAGTTGAATTAAAAGATGAAGTTGTGTATACTTACAAACACATGAAGAACTGCAACAGGTGCTGTCTCCATCTCCAACTGCACTGGTACATGGACTTAAATTATTCCTAGAGGTGTTGGGACTTGTAATACCATATGCGTGTCTGGATGGAGTTCTCAGGGCGTCTACCATAGTCAGTGGTGGTGACGGTATTTGCGGTGCTGCAACAACTTCTGAATGATCCTGAATTCTGTCTGCATGTTTTTTCCAGTCTCTTGCTGGCAAAGAAATTATCTTCATCACTCTCATTTCAGTGGTTTCTTTTATTCCTCCTGTACAGATAAATGGGGGATAAAATTTAAATAGTGCCATAGCAAAACATGCAGATTATAATGGATGAATGCAATATATGTACAATTTACATACACAAGACATAGTTCACCTAAAATTAAAGTTCTATAATCTATTCCCTCATGATGTTGTTGCAGACTTTACATTTTGGGGTTAACCACAGGGCAATTCCATGCAAAGGTCATCTTTACCATAAAAAAAAAAAAAAATTAATAATAATAATAACCAAATGAACCATACCCTTTTTAAGTTGTCAAGTCAGGTGTGTGTTATTCACGGAGTGGCTGGTATTAAATGCATTTACTGAGAATTTATATTTAAAATAACTGGATCTAAAATAAAGTTAGCCAACTAATCAACTGTTACAATTTGACATTGTGAATGTTATAAAATAACAAGAGTCCAAGTCCAACAGCATATCAAGTAGTAAAAACCTTACCTTTGTGATTGAAATCCAACGTTGAAATGTTGTCAAACTTTTGTGAAACTGGATCTCTTAGCGGTGTACCAGTCTATGGCGTGTACACCTTTATCATCCATTCAATGACCGTCGTCCAATCAGTATAGGCTACGGAAATACGTCATTCATTATGCAAGATTTGAAATTTGCCGTGCATTGTTCGAGCTCAGCTAAATGCTATAGGCTAGGCTATTTGAATATGGCATTTACCCAGTTACTTTTAGGCCCCGTTTACACGATGGGAAAACGCAGATATTTCCCTGCGTTTTGGCCTGTCATTTACACGAAAACGCCGTTTTTATCCAAGAAAACGATTATTTCTAAAAACTCCGGCCAAAGTGGAGATTTCTGAAAACGCCGGTTATGTGTTGCCGTGTCAACTGGGAGAAACAGGTTTTTAGGTTCTCAAACGTCACATTATGTGCCAGAAAATGCTTGCGTCATGTGAGCGCCCTATGTTTAGAGTTTGTTTGGCTACTATTTGATCATGGATGCTGTTAAGGTGGTACTCATTTTTACTTTTGTGCAAATGCTTTTGGCCTGTTTGCATTTGCTTCGCTGTCTGTCCGCACAAACGAATCTCGCGCCATGTCTGTTGTTTTGAAAGGAACTGTAGAAGTCGCTCGTGCTATTCGTTGTTGTCGATTTTGAGGATTCTGATTGGCTTGCATGGCTTTACCCTTCTCCCTACACTGCCGCCCATAGGTTTGGCATAATTATTATGTTGCTCGACGGCGTATTTATGCGGGTTGATGTAAACGACCTTTTTGAAAACGATGTTGTGTGCACGATGTTATTTTTGAAAACGGAGGGGGAGAAATATTAGTTTCTCTAAATACCCGGCTATGTGTAAATGTGGCCTTAAACTGCTTTTAAAAACCAGTGAATGACAACATTATCTGCATATGGCCACTGGATTGGAACAATTTTACAAACAAATTTTAAAAGAACTGTACTGTTTGTAATGAGCACATCTGCTATCACTTAGGCGAGTTAGGTGGTAGGAGGATTTCTATGCAAGTAAGTTGCGCTAGCAGCTGTATGTGGTTAGCTATGCAGTCTCTCGCGTGCTGTTAACTTCCCTTTCAGAGCGTCTGCTAACGTTACATAAAATACTAGAAAATAAAAGTGCATCGATGCTTACCCATTTTTTCTTAGATGATCCCATTTTCGTATGTCTTAATCCATTGGGGTTTTTTTTTTCGTCCAAACTGCAAAAACATTGTGATCACCACAGGTACAATGAGACGCCTCCCACTGCTGTGCGAGGGATGATGATGTCACCTGAGCGCGCATACATTTAAAATAGTCGGCTACATGTAAATAATGATCTGCATGCTTCATTAAAAAAAAAAAATCATTTTGCTATGGTTATATAAATATTAAAGAATGCTGTGCAAAACGACACTATATTATTATTAGTAGTAGTAGGCCTATAGTTTAAGTTTTACCGCAGATATTTTGTTTTGGACAAGTACACAACATTCAACGAGTAGATAGCACATTATCAAATACGTTCAAAATAATTTTTATGTTAATTATTGCTTCATTAAAACCATTGATTGAACTTAAGCCGAGTCATTTCCAGAAGTGGCCCGGATCTCTACAGCCAGATCCGGCGAGCATGAATCGGCCCAGTGCTGTACAGCCGTAACAAAAATGCATGTGCAAGAGTGAGCTGCGGGCCACACTCGGGCCGGTTAACAAACGCCGATGCCGAGTCTGAGCCGCAGGCGCCGCGGGGTAGCCGTGCTCGGGCCGATTACTACATGCTATCTGGGATTGATATGAAACAAAGTCTCAGATTTCAAATTACGTCCATTTTCTTACGAAATTCAAAAACATAATTGCCGTTTTGGCTAGGGTGACCACCATCAAACAATCCAAATGTGGGACGATTATAAGTTTGTGTGGGACAATGTGGGACATGTTACCAACACTAAACATAACCTGAAACTGTTATATAGCCTAATGTTTATCTAACTTAAAACATTTGTATTCTGCCTTTCAGCTGATAAGAGTTCTTTGTTCTTTAGTCCCTTCCAGAAAACACCATTACATCACAATGTAACATAACACGTCTTTATTTTACATGTCATTTAAATTCAACATCACTGAGCCCAAAGGCAGCGGCATCATGAAGATAACTATTTCTGAAACAGTTCTGACCAAGTCCAACTAAAATACAACAAAATTAATAATGAACAAATAAAATACAAAACGACATAAAATTAGATCATTGACAGTCTTATATATTAAGAATATATTAAACCAAAAACTTTCATATTTTTAGAAAGGAGGTTAATTAAAACAACCTCAGAAGGCAACAAGTTGATAAATTCTGTTAAATTTTAATTCTACATTACCGAACTATCCATTTGTTTTCTGACAGGGAACACGTGGAACGAATCACCGGTCCACATTTTGATTGACAGCCGTCACAACCTATAGTGACCGTGTTTACTCCTTTCCTTTCAACCACTGGATAGGATTTAAAAAACGGCTGTTGTGTTTGTACTTCTGACGAGCGCTGTTAAATATAGGTGAAAAACTACGCCGCAAAAATAATAAATAAAATGCTTTCTTAACCCTTTCATGCATGAATTATGATAACCTCAGTCAGGATTTTTTTCATATTTATTTCTATAAGATTATTCCTATTCTATTTATTGCTCTTAGGGCATGAAAAACAAGAATTGATTTTTATTTATTTATTTTTTACAAATTTTTCAAAGCGATCTTCAGATGTCCACTTGAGTGGACAGCATGCGGTTATGGTTTAAACTGAAGATATACTGTATTATACGGGGGCCGAGAGAGCTCAACGCGCTGCAACTGAAGAAAACACCTGCAAATAGAAAAACACCTGCAAATTAAGAAAACATCTTCATCAGTTTCACAACACACGTGTGCTCCAAATACTCACAACACAAACAAATACAGAAACGCCCTGCAAATAGGACAGAACACAACGGAAATGTTTCCGGGGAACCCAATAAGTGACGGACCCGGCTGGGACGTGCTTACGTGCTTACAGCTGTCTATTTTATTATTATTAAATTTTTTGCAAAACATACAGAGATGACACGTTTATGACATACAACTTTGTATACAATATACAAAATGTATTTACAACATGTTCAATGTCATAAGAATACTAAAAAGAACAATGAGCTGAAGACTAAAATAAATAAATAAATAAATAAATAAAGATAGAGAAAAAGAATATGAGGGAAAGACATTAATCTATACATCAGTTACATTGTACACATTTTGTCATGTTATGTTAAAATAAGTTTCATAAGAAATGTTAGACTGCAGCTAGGGTCCAAATATGAGACGGCAAGTTTTAAAGTTGAGACACTCACACACAGATATAACGCATATTTTAAAAACTTTGTTGTATAAAATGTATATTTATTTGCAACAGTTATGTTAACAGCAATAATACTATATTTCTGGTAAGAACAGCTATTCAGCTGATGGACACGCGCTGCGTTGTCATGGGAACATCCCAGGTGAAAATACTGAGGAAATTACGTTGTCTTTCGTTGATCCCTTCATCAACATAATGGCACACAAGTGCCCCGCTCCCTCCAAAGTGCCCAATTCAAGGGTTCTGCCGTCTGCCCTTTTAAGAGAGTAGGGCATAGGTAAAGCTCACGAGCAATAAGCACGTCCCAGCCGGGTCCGTCACTTTGGCTTCCCCGGAAACATTTCCGTTGTGTTCTGTCCTATTTGCAGCGCGTTTCTGTATTTGTTTGTGTTGTGAACTTTTGCAGCGCGTTTCTGTATTTGTGTTGTGAACTTTTGCAGGCGTTTCTGTATTTGGTTGTGTTGTGAACTTTTGCAGGCGTTTCTGTATTTGGTTGTGTTGTGAACTTTTGCAGGCGTTTCTGTATTTGTTTGTGTTGTGAACTTTTGCAGCGCGTTTCTGTATTTGGTTGTGTTGTGAACTTTTGCAGCGCGTTTCTGTATTTGGTTGTGTTGTGAACTTTTGCAGGCGTTTCTGTATTTGGTTGTGTTGTGAACTTTTGCAGGCGTTTCTGTATTTGGTTGTGTTGTGAACTTTTGCAGCGCGTTTCTGTATTTGGTTGTGTTGTGAACTTTTGCAGGCGTTTCTGTATTTGGTTGTGTTGTGAACTTTTGCAGCGCGTTTCTGTATTTGGTTGTGTTGTGAACTTTTGCAGGTGTTTCTGTATTTGTTTGTGTTGTGAACTTTTGCAGCGCGTTTCTGTATTTGTTTGTGTTGTGAACTTTTGCAGCGCGTTTCTGTATTTGGTTGTGTTGTGAACTTTTGCAGGCGTTTCTGTATTTGTTTGTGTTGTGAACTTTTGCAGCGCGTTTCTGTATTTGGTTGTGTTGTGAACTTTTGCAGCGCGTTTCTGTATTTGGTTGTGTTGTGAACTTTTGCAGGCGTTTCTGTATTTGGTTGTGTTGTGAACTTTTGCAGCGCGTTTCTGTATTTGGTTGTGTTGTGAACTTTTGCAGGTGTTTCTGTATTTGTTTGTGTTGTGAACTTTTGCAGCGCGTTTCTGTATTTGTTTGTGTTGTGAACTTTTGCAGCGCGTTTCTGTATTTGGTTGTGTTGTGAACTTTTGCAGGTGTTTCTGTATTTGTGTTGTGAACTTTTGCAGGCGTTTCTGTATTTGGTTGTGTTGTGAACTTTTGCAGGCATTTCTGTATTTGTTTGTGTTGTGAACTTTTGCAGCGCGTTTCTGTATTTGTTTGTGTTGTGAACTTTTGCAGCGCGTTTCTGTATTTGGTTGTGTTGTGAACTTTTGCAGTGCGTTTCTGTATTTGGTTGTGTTGTGAACTTTTGCAGCGCGTTTCTGTATTTGGTTGTGTTGTGAACTTTTGCAGGCGTTTCTGTATTTGGTTGTGTTGTGAACTTTTGCAGCGCGTTTCTGTATTTGGTTGTGTTGTGAACTTTTGCAGGTGTTTCTGTATTTGTTTGTGTTGTGAACTTTTGCAGCGCGTTTCTGTATTTGTTTGTGTTGTGAACTTTTGCAGCGCGTTTCTGTATTTGGTTGTGTTGTGAACTTTTGCAGGCGTTTCTGTATTTGTTTGTGTTGTGAACTTTTGCAGCGCGTTTCTGTATTTGGTTGTGTTGTGAACTTTTGCAGCGCGTTTCTGTATTTGGTTGTGTTGTGAACTTTTGCAGGCGTTTCTGTATTTGGTTGTGTTGTGAACTTTTGCAGCGCGTTTCTGTATTTGGTTGTGTTGTGAACTTTTGCAGGTGTTTCTGTATTTGTTTGTGTTGTGAACTTTTGCAGCGCGTTTCTGTATTTGTTTGTGTTGTGAACTTTTGCAGCGCGTTTCTGTATTTGTTTGTGTTGTGAACTTTTGCAGGTGTTTCTGTATTTGTTTGTGTTGTGAACTTTTGCAGCGCGTTTCTGTATTTGGTTGTGTTGTGAACTTTTGCAGCGCGTTTCTGTATTTGGTTGTGTTGTGAACTTTTGCAGGCGTTTCTGTATTTGGTTGTGTTGTGAACTTTTGCAGCGCGTTTCTGTATTTGGTTGTGTTGTGAACTTTTGCAGCGCGTTTCTGTATTTGGTTGTGTTGTGAACTTTTGCAGGCGTTTCTGTATTTGGTTGTGTTGTGAACTTTTGCAGCGCGTTTCTGTATTTGGTTGTGTTGTGAACTTTTGCAGCGCGTTTCTGTATTTGGTTGTGTTGTGAACTTTTGCAGGTGTTTCTGTATTTGTTTGTGTTGTGAACTTTTGCAGCGCGTTTCTGTATTTGTTTGTGTTGTGAACTTTTGCAGCGCGTTTCTGTATTTGGTTGTGTTGTGAACTTTTGCAGCGCGTTTCTGTATTTGTGTTGTGAACTTTTGCAGGCGTTTCTGTATTTGGTTGTGTTGTGAACTTTTGCAGGCGTTTCTGTATTTGTTTGTGTTGTGAACTTTTGCAGCGCGTTTCTGTATTTGTTTGTGTTGTGAACTTTTGCAGCGCGTTTCTGTATTTGTTTGTGTTGTGAACTTTTGCAGCGCGTTTCTGTATTTGGTTGTGTTGTGAACTTTTGCAGGTGTTTCTGTATTTGTGTTGTGAACTTTTGCAGGCGTTTCTGTATTTGGTTGTGTTGTGAACTTTTGCAGGCATTTCTGTATTTGTTTGTGTTGTGAACTTTTGCAGCGCGTTTCTGTATTTGTTTGTGTTGTGAACTTTTGCAGCGCGTTTCTGTATTTGGTTGTGTTGTGAACTTTTGCAGTGCGTTTCTGTATTTGGTTGTGTTGTGAACTTTTGCAGCGCGTTTCTGTATTTGGTTGTGTTGTGAACTTTTGCAGGCGTTTCTGTATTTGGTTGTGTTGTGAACTTTTGCAGCGCGTTTCTGTATTTGGTTGTGTTGTGAACTTTTGCAGGCGTTTCTGTATTTGTTTGTGTTGTGAACTTTTGCAGCGCGTTTCTGTATTTGTTTGTGTTGTGAACTTTTGCAGCGCGTTTCTGTATTTGGTTGTGTTGTGAACTTTTGCAGGCGTTTCTGTATTTGTTTGTGTTGTGAACTTTTGCAGCGCGTTTCTGTATTTGGTTGTGTTGTGAACTTTTGCAGCGCGTTTCTGTATTTGGTTGTGTTGTGAACTTTTGCAGGCGTTTCTGTATTTGGTTGTGTTGTGAACTTTTGCAGCGCGTTTCTGTATTTGGTTGTGTTGTGAACTTTTGCAGGTGTTTCTGTATTTGTTTGTGTTGTGAACTTTTGCAGCGCGTTTCTGTATTTGTTTGTGTTGTGAACTTTTGCAGCGCGTTTCTGTATTTGTTTGTGTTGTGAACTTTTGCAGGTGTTTCTGTATTTGTTTGTGTTGTGAACTTTTGCAGCGCGTTTCTGTATTTGGTTGTGTTGTGAACTTTTGCAGCGCGTTTCTGTATTTGGTTGTGTTGTGAACTTTTGCAGGCGTTTCTGTATTTGGTTGTGTTGTGAACTTTTGCAGCGCGTTTCTGTATTTGGTTGTGTTGTGAACTTTTGCAGCGCGTTTCTGTATTTGGTTGTGTTGTGAACTTTTGCAGGTGTTTCTGTATTTGTTTGTGTTGTGAACTTTTGCAGCGCGTTTCTGTATTTGTTTGTGTTGTGAACTTTTGCAGCGCGTTTCTGTATTTGGTTGTGTTGTGAACTTTTGCAGCGCGTTTCTGTATTTGTGTTGTGAACTTTTGCAGGCGTTTCTGTATTTGGTTGTGTTGTGAACTTTTGCAGGCGTTTCTGTATTTGTTTGTGTTGTGAACTTTTGCAGCGCGTTTCTGTATTTGTTTGTGTTGTGAACTTTTGCAGCGCGTTTCTGTATTTGGTTGTGTTGTGAACTTTTGCAGTGCGTTTCTGTATTTGGTTGTGTTGTGAACTTTTGCAGCGCGTTTCTGTATTTGGTTGTGTTGTGAACTTTTGCAGCGCGTTTCTGTATTTGGTTGTGTTGTGAACTTTTGCAGGCGTTTCTGTATTTGGTTGTGTTGTGAACTTTTGCAGGTGTTTCTGTATTTGTTTGTGTTGTGAACTTTTGCAGCGCGTTTCTGTATTTGTTTGTGTTGTGAACTTTTGCAGCGCGTTTCTGTATTTGGTTGTGTTGTGAACTTTTGCAGCGCGTTTCTGTATTTGTGTTGTGAACTTTTGCAGGCGTTTCTGTATTTGGTTGTGTTGTGAACTTTTGCAGGCGTTTCTGTATTTGTTTGTGTTGTGAACTTTTGCAGCGCGTTTCTGTATTTGTTTGTGTTGTGAACTTTTGCAGCGCGTTTCTGTATTTGGTTGTGTTGTGAACTTTTGCAGTGCGTTTCTGTATTTGGTTGTGTTGTGAACTTTTGCAGCGCGTTTCTGTATTTGGTTGTGTTGTGAACTTTTGCAGCGCGTTTCTGTATTTGGTTGTGTTGTGAACTTTTGCAGGCGTTTCTGTATTTGGTTGTGTTGTGAACTTTTGCAGGCGTTTCTGTATTTGGTTGTGTTGTGAACATTTGCAGCGGGTTTCTGTATTTGGTTGTGTTGTGAGAATTTGGAGCATACGTGTGTTGTGAAACTGATGAAGATGTTTTCTTAATTTGCGGGTGTTTTTTCTATTTGCATGTGTTTTCTTCAGTTGCAGCGCGTTGAGCTCTCTCGGCCACCGTAGTATTAAATATAAGACAATAATCAAACAGATAAAGTATGTGAATTTAACAAACTAATCAATACAATTATATCAAATCATGTGAAAACTATAAAATACAAAAAATATAAATGCAAAATATTGCAAAGGCTTCATACAACTTCATACAAGTTGCACTTCGTGTATCTTTGATATCAGAACATGAGGACGTGATTCCATCAGAATTTTCTACAGCCTGTCAAGGTACAACTGTGGAAACCACTCAGATGCTCCCTCCAGTGCACCAGAGTATGGAGATTTACCCTTATTAGCTGATAATTCTGATTATGTTCAAGATGGACATGCACATTTCTGTCATAGCCCTCCTCTGAGAAAACCTAGCGATGCGTTTTTTCAGTCTCATCTGAAATGATCAGTGTTGGGGGTAACGCATTACAAGTAACATGCATAACGCATTCAGATTACTTTTTTGATGTTACAAGTAAAGTAATGTGTTACAAGTAACATGCATTACCTAATCAGATTACTTTTTGATCTAACAAATAATTAACTACAAGTAACGTGCATTACCTAATCAGATTACTTTTTGATGTAACGAGTAAAGAAACGCATTACAAGTAACATGCATTATGTAATTAGATTGCTTTTTGATGTTATGAGTAAAGAAACGCATTACAATAACGCACATTACATAATCAGATTACTTTTTGATGTTATGAGTAAAGAAACGCATTAAAAGTAACATGCATTACGTAATCAGATTACTTTTTGATGTTATGAGTAAGGAAACGCATTACAAGTAACATGCATTACGTAATTAGATTGCTTTTTGATGTTATGAGTAAAGAAACGCATTACAATAACGCACATTACATAATCAGATTACTTTTTGATGTTATGAGTAAGGAAACGCATTACAATAACGCACATTACATAATCAGATTACTTTTTGATGTTATGAGTAAAGAAACGCATTAAAAGTAACATGCATTACGTAATCAGATTACTTTTTGATGTTATGAGTAAGGAAACGCATTACAAGTAACATGCATTACGTAATTAGATTGCTTTTTGACGTTATGAGTAAAGAAACGCATTACAATAACGCACATTACATAATCAGATTACTTTTTGATGTTATGAGTAAAGAAACGCATTAAAAGTAACATGCATTACGTAATCAGATTACTTTTTGATGTTATGAGTAAGGAAACGCATTACAAGTAACATGCATTATGAAATCAGATTACTTTTTGATCTAACAAGTAAAGTAATGCATTACAAGTGTCATACATTATGTAATCACATGACTTTTTTCGATGTCATTGAAAATTACATTCTAATAATACAAATACATTTATTTACAGTAAAAAAAAAATCACTGCAGATTAAGTTTTTAAGTTTTAAGTTTCAAAAACAATATTCACACTATAATTATGAATTGTAGCTGAAATATAGCAGTTGATGCATGACGTCCACTACAGTGGACATGTGATTAATCAGACTTTTCTCTCAATCTAAAATCAAAACTTGGAAAATTTTACTGTGATATGACTCATCAGATATTGCTTGATGCTGCAATATTTTTTTTACCTACAAGAGTCTCCTAGGATAGAAGGAATCGGTGGATATTCCGGAGCAACTTGGCATGTCTGACTGACCCTTGGCCATCTTGGTTTGGAGGGGAAAAAAAATCGAAACACAACGGCTTGCCACTTGGTTGCAATGTATAGGATGATGCACCAGGGTCCACTGAAGAGGCTGATGTGCAACTTTGCCATAAAAACCCGTGCAAATTCAAGAAAATGCTTTTTTAATAGCTGTCCACTGTAGTGACCACTATGTGTGAAAGGGTTAAAAAGGCAAAAGAATGCATGCACGTTTCCTTAAAATGTCCCGCATTTTCATCAGTCTGTTGGTTTTTAATTATCATATTATCAATATGCGACATGCGGGACAAGGGGTGAAAATGCTGTGCGGTGCAACCAGGGGGGTAATTGAGCGCTCGATTTCCGTACCACCCCCGGGCGCCGCCATTGGCTAGCGGACCCCCACCTGCTGTTAGCATTCCATTGACTCCCATTCATTTTGGCGTCACTTTGACAGCGAATAACTTTACATCTGAGGCGTTTAAAGACTCCATTTGTCCATTATTTATTTCTAAAGAAACACGACAATGTATAAAATGCTCCATTACCTTGTAGCTTATGGCCCCGTAGAAGCAGTTTTTGTAAAAATAGGCTAACGATTGCGTCATAACCACGCGACTCTCTGTCGCACAGTAGAGAGATTACCGTATGGACAGGAGGAGAAGCTCGCGGGCAATCGGGGGGACGTGGAGGCAAAATGGCAAAATAATTAATCAGAATACATACTAAAAGTTGCTCCTGCTCCAGCTCATGGACAGCTCCTACTCACACTCTCCGGCTCTGCAAGTTTCGGAAGGGAATGATTCAGATTTCTCTCGGCACAGCTACTAGAAGACAGACAGGTTGCTCACGTCACATCTACGTCGTCAAGCTCAGTGTGAGTCTGCGCAGTCGCTCAGCCATCAGGAAGTGAGAGCTTCTAACTGACTTCACTTGTCTCCGCTGAATTCAATGGGGTCGCTGTGTCCAGTTTATATACTGTCTATGGGTGCAACCCAAAGCGGGACGGGTGGTCACCCTAGTTTTGTCGCTGTGGCGTGAGATCGCTCTGGCTCAGCTCTAGAGAAGCACATGATCTTCAGTTCCGCCTTAATAACACCAGTTACAGCATGAAATAAACATGAATGAGCGTCTGAAAGTGTGTTAAAAGGTAGAGTACAACTTATCGAAGTCCGTATCATGTGACATGGAATCGCTCAGTGTTTCAACCGTGGAAAGACGTCAGTAAAACAATGTCATGTAACTTCACATTTACCTCAGAAAAAACATATCCAGTGACCATAAACTCGTTAGTCAGCTAGAAAAATTAACTCTACAGAGGAGCATTTTGTTAAATGTATGCACCATATTACATATTCATTATCATTTTTAATGTTCTTAAATATTTAATGCATGTTTGAATAAAGCTGTAAAGTTTTTTTATGGCAGCCACCATTTAAATGTTTTTATAATTTCATATAACTTTATAATTATAAAAATAAATAAAAGTGTATTTTAAGTGTTTGTATACAAATCAGTTCATTTTTACCTTCAATATTACAGTAGGCTAATGAAGCCTATAGGCTACCACTGACTCCCATAGTTTGCAATAATAGTTAAGAGATTTGTTTTCCTTGAGAAAATGTGCCATGTAATGAACCTGATATCCAAAATAATCGATATTGAATCGAATCGAATCGTAATCGAATCGAATTGCAAGCTTGTGAATCGAAATCGAATTGAATTGTGAAATTTGTGTCAATACCCAGCCCTAGAAAGTGACATGTTAGGGCGCAACCCATTCTCGGAATTAGTCTGCATTTATTTTAGCCATGCAGTGTTCGCGCACACACACACACACACACACACACACACACACAGACATTAGGGGTAGTGAACACACACCGCAAACCGTATAATGGTTTGTGGTTATATTAACATGTTGATCTTTTAGCCATATTAAGATTATTTTGACATGCTACACCGTCATTTGTGGACAATTTTCAGACAATTGTTGATTATTTATTTGTTTATGTTCAGAATAGAAATGTATAATATCTGTAGCAATTTCACATACGGATTGTAATATTCTTTCATTTGTAATTTCCTAAATGTTCCTCTATTTCAGACCACACACACACCAACACCCTTTTTCCAGTAGGTAGGCTATATATTTATGCAAACCCAAATGCTCACGTGACCTGTAACTGATTAAAGTTGTTTTGAATGTAACTCTCCGTCACCAGTTTTCAAGGACCATCTGAACTATCCAGAGCCTCCACCTCTAGAAGGCTGTTGTTGGGGCTTTGAAGAAGGACGAGACTGAATCTCCGGGATGATGAAGTGTAGCGCATCTAAAACAGACTGCATTGAAAGGCCTCTGTCTCTGGCCTTTGAAAAGCTCGGTCATGTTGTTGGAAGACATCCATATGTGTTTCTTATATCAGCTGTATGTGTAGCTGCTGCCCTTGGATCTGGTTTCATCTTTTTTCACGAGATGAAGGCAAATGATATTGAAGACCAGTTTACGCCTGTCAATGGACCTGCCAAGTTGGAGAGGGCGATTGTGTTGGAAAACTTCCCACAATCTGAAGAGTTTTCTCTGCTACGGCTTACGTCTGAAGGCACTTATGCCTCTTTGATCATCACAGGCTTGCACGGAGAAAATATATTAACTGAAGAAGCTTTTAACGACATTATAGAGTTAGATAGAAAAGTGAAAAGTATGACGACAGGAAACAAGACTTTTGAAAACCTCTGTGCCAAAACAAAGGGAAAGTGCATGTCAAACGCAATTTTAGACATTATAAATTACAATCCTATTGAAATAGTTTCTTTAAAAGTAAAATATCTGTTGAATAATACCGTGTTTTTGGGAACAACCGTCGGTGGTGTAAAGCTAAAGCCAGAGAGCTCAGAGCTCACCAGTGCCAAAGCAATCAGGCTTTTGTATTTCTTAGATGAGAAGAAGACAGAGGAAAACCGTCACTGGCTTGATGGCTTTCTAAAACTCCTCTCAAACTCTACAGAACAGAAAACGGTAAGTGAAAATGCTGAGTTATTAATTAGATAATGACCAGGGCTTGAGATTAACAGCCTCCAAACCGGCCACATGCGTGTGTATTTCAGCGGTGGCGTGTAACGCAGTCACTCCTACTAGCCAATGGTGGCGGGTTGAATTTTATATATAATACATATACATTTTTTCAATCTTTAAATTGAAAAAAAAAAGGCATCTGAAATAATAAACGTCTGTAAAAAGGCATCTGAAATAATAAACGGATGCCATGTAGTGAAATATCTGAAACGCTTCCAATACTAATTTTCGGCAGAATAGATTCAGGATACCAGCTGCTCTTTCTCTGTCTCATCTCTCCAACAGTGAGTTGCACACAAACCCGCCTTTCCTCACTCGCTTCATTTGATCTGGATGAATATTGTTGTTGTTATAGGACTTGAATTTTACTGTGGGATTGCACGGATTGAGCATAATTTTGTGCGCGGAAAGCTGCCTCTCAGTCAGGGCTGGACTGGCCATCGGGCATACCGGGCACTTTCCCGGTGGGCCGACGTGCTTTTTGGGCCGATACTGTACATCTCATACTCATACATAATTTTTATTATTATTATTTTTTCTTTTCTTTTTTTTTACGGCCCATAAAATGTGTACATCGGCGGCCCATTCGTTTTGTTTTGTTTAATTGGCGGCGCTGGGTTTGTGCCGGTGTAATGCATTGGTCAAAAAAAGTCAGCTTTAGTTTTTGTTTTCTCTGACAGACCAGCCCATGAAACACGTAGATCAGCGGCCCATTGGTTCTTTTCTTGATTGACACTGGGCTGGGCCAATCACAACTTTAAATGAGTGAGCGAGCGTGCAGCAGTGTCAGTGTGTAGGCTATCTGTCAAAATAGTCAGCGAGATGGAGAAGAAACCCAAGGAATGTGCAGAGAAATAGCGTGAAAAAATAGAAACAGGCCCTTAAAGCAGACACTGTAAACTGTGTCAAAATATATGTTTTCTGACCTTCATCAGCTCATGTGGCCTGCGGTAAGCAGAACTACTTTCAAAACACTTAGGCTCTGTCATGAGTGTTGGAACCCATAACGTTAAACCAGTTACAGATTATTTCCACATCTGCATAGGTGACGATTACCGCAATTCACTAGAAATTTAATGAGAGGCGTTTGTAAACCATGTTTTCCGCCAAAATAAAAGCTTGATGCAGTTTCCGTCAAAATAAAAGATCATGTGCTTATCTCTTTCAAGTATAGAAATTTTTACAAAATTAATTATGAAAGTGTCCTTTATTTTTTAGTGCATTTGTTTTACAAAATATGGCTATTACTGTCATTGGATTAATATTATAACTATTATTATAGTGTAATGTAAATAGACACTGTAACTAAAAGAGGTTTCAATTTTTCTTTGTTTAATTTGCACACTGAATACGGGTTGGAGCTTTTAATTTTGAACTCTCAAAGTGCACCAGATTGATGAATTTAACATTAAAATGCACAAAATTTTCTTACGGGGGGGCATGCCCCCGGACCCCCCTATAAGGACCGCGGTCCACCCACCACAGTTTTACCAAAAATCCTGTGAGAAACACTGGTATTGCTATACCAATGCAGCTTATAGCTTGTTTTAGGATTCATCACTGTGGAGTATAGTTCAACTGTATTAATACATGTCAAATTTGTACTTATTTCATCTGTTAACTCTCACTTGTTCCTATACTCACTCATTATGTGGCATTAGTGGTTTTAAGGAATAGGAGATGGTATGCATATATTTAAGGGCGTGCAAAGATGGGTGGTGTTTATGATCATATAGTGGGCCAGTCTGGGCCAAAATGCCAGGGCCGATTTTTTTTTCGTCCCAGTCCAGCCCTGTTCTCAATTGTAATTGTGCTTAAACAGTGAAATACACAGAAATGAATGTCAAAATGCCAGTCTTGGCGAGTATTCATTGAAACACAGTCAGTTATGTTTTATCACATGTGTAACAGTATAATGGATCTGTGCATCAGGTCTTAAAGTGACAGCAACCTAATATACCTGCTCCCAAATAATGAGATAATATTACAAATATTTATATGGCAGTTTTCCCCATGAAAATGCACTAATGTCAAAATTGTGGCCAGTGAAAATGCAGAGTGGCAAGTAACTTTGGAAAAGCTCTAGCCACAGTGGCTGGTGAGCAAAAACAAGTTAGTGTCAAGCCCTGGTAATGACCATTGTGTGAGTAAATAATTTTATGGAGCAGTGTTTGGTAACACTTTATTTTACAGTGCTCTTGTTACATATGGTACATGTACTTACCATAGTAATACCAGTAAATTATGCATAATTACATGCAACTAACCCTCAACCAAAGTCTAATCCTACCCTAACCCTATAGTAAGTGCATGTACAGTAGGTAGTCGACCAGAATGACTATTATCGCCGTGGCACAATTAAAGGATTAGTTCACTTTCAAAAAAAATTTGCTGATAATTTTCTCACCCCGATGTCATCCAAGATATCCACGTCTTTCTTTCTTCAGTCGAAAATAAATTAAGGTTTTTGAGGAAAACATTCCAGGATTTTCAATGTTTTTTCAATTTTCAAATGTCCGTCTCAATGCAGTTTCAAAGTCTCGACACGATCCCAGTCGAGAAAGAAGGGTCTTATCCAGAGAAACGTTTTCTAAAAATAAATATATACTTTTTAACCACAAATGCTCGTCGTGTGCCATCTCTGAGATGCGCCACGCATTGCGTCATCACGTTGGTAAGGTCACGTGTCACGTCATCTATCTAAGATATTTGTCTGTGTACTCCGGTTCAGAAAGTCCCATCTCATTTTCTCATCTTTGTTTTAATTTATTTTATTATTATTTTTTTTTTATGACCTTTCCAGCGTGATGATGTAATGCATCTCAGAGATGGTACAAGACGGGCATTTCTGGTTAAAAATTATATATTAATTTTTTAAAAATTTTTTTAAATGACCTATCGTTTCACTAGATAAGACTCTTATTTCTCGACTGGGATCGTGTCAAGACTTTGGAGCTGCACTAAGACGGACATTTGAACCTTCAAACCGTTGGTTGCCATTGAAGTCCATTATATGAAGAAAAATCCTGGAATGTTTTCCTCAAAAATAGTGCTGCACGATTAATCGTATCGCAATTGCGATGTCAAGCCTACGCGATTATATGACGCAAAATGCTGCGATTTTATATTAAATAAACAAATTAGATCTGTTAAACGCAATTAACGCAGCATCTGTTAATTTTTGGCATCCTTTGGCTATAGTGTTACATGATCCCGCTCTTATTCATGCAAATGCTTTTAAACCATTCATGCGCGATAAGACAAAAAATAATGCGCTGTCAGTGAATGTCCTCCTGACACATATACACACACACACACACACACACACGACCCACAGATAGACGCGCACCAGTATCAAGTTCTCTTTCGCGGTAGAACGAACAACACATGTATGCCAAAATGAGCGCGCTCCCTGTGAATGTCCTGACTGTGACACAGAAAGACTCGCGCTAATATCGTGCGTTCACACAAAACAGCATGCCAGAATACAGTTCTCTTTCGAGCTTGAACGAACAACAACACACACAAAAATGTCTTTTTGTCGAGTATCTTCATAACATAAGAGTAGTCTTATGGTGAACGTGAAGAGTTGTGACTCGTGAGAGAATGAGGCGTGTGAGATCCGCGTCTCTGACAGCAGCAGCTGGTCTTAAAGGGACAGTACACAGTAGCCACTAATTATATCTGTCGCTAAAGTTAATCAAGGAACAAAGGGAACAGAGAAAAACACTCACTGCTCTTGACTAAAGAACTTCTTTCTTTAGGCAGATTATCACTAATCTGTGTGTGCATTTATTTTCCTTGAGAACCAAGCACGTTGACTCATGAAACCATTTGTTTATTATATCGCATATCACAATCGCAATATTGATCTCTATTATCGCAATATGACATTTTCCCCAAATCGTGCAGCCCTACTCAAAAACCTTAATTTCTTTCGACTGAAGAAAGAAAGACATGGACATCTTGGATGACATCGCAGTGAGTAAATGAAAGTGAACTAATCCTTTAAACCAGTCGCATTTCAAAGTCATTCGCGTAATGACCCCCGGTGGTGCAAATGGATATTGTGCAATACTGAAATTGCCGCATTTTGAAATGTAAGTGGGGTTAATGTCAATTAACAGTAAGGATGAAATACTACAACTATGGTTAGCAGAATAGAAACTATTTTTAGAACAGAAAAATAGAATCAAAAGTTAAAAATCGAGATGACAACAATATAACCTATATTTCATATTGTAGAAAACAGAAGCCTATTCCTATATAAATATTGGGGTTCCCTATACAGAAATGTTGAATTAGTGTTTGACAAACGCGGCGGCGCGTTCATTTCGATTTATTTTACTCTTAACAGCTAAAATAACTTACGCTAATATACTCCGTAATGTTTTGGTCATACAGATAAGAGTAGAGTAGCCTACATCATTCAAAACGCTACTTTTACTTTTATGAACTTTTATTCATATTAGTCTAACGACAAAAGTTTGACTGTCGTCTCTGTCTCCGGGAACTGCGCATTACAAAAATGAACCGAAAGCCTCAGCTCAGTCATGATGAGAAATAGGCTATGTCTTAAGCCTTTAATGTTTAAATATTTAATAATTGTTATCTGATTATGTAATCCATATGAAACTGAGAGGTACAGAGGATCTACTCAAACATGTTTAGCTATCATGTGAGCACTTCCCAATGAGGAAAGGACAAGGCAAGAGTAAAAAACTCGCTCTAATTAAAAGTAAATCGCCCTGAATTAAAATGTAAAAACAGATCAAATTATTTATTTGTTGAAATGTTGCGATATTGTTTCATTGAAGCTCGTAATTATTCTATAAATGTTACTTAGTTTAACAGCAGCACAAAGCACTGTGGTTCGAGATTTATTTGAATAAAAATAAAATTCACAAATCGCACCCTGTGTCACGATTCACACACGAAGAACGTAGATCCAATTGCAGTATTTTATTGGGTAATCCGTATTCGTAATCCAGTCCAGGCAAGGGTCAAAAACCATACAGGCAATCCAAACACAAGAACAAAACAAGAAACAAACGAGAAACAATCAAGAACAGACCTCAGGAAGTGTAGTGACATAAAACAAGGATTCCATGACAAGGACTGAAACAGCAAGGGTATAAATACACAGAAACTAACAAGGTGACGGGAAACAGCTGTGTGCAATGATGAATGAATAGACTGAACAGGATGATGGGAAATGTAGTGCATGAGAGAATGACACCGTGGGGGAAGGGGACCTCTAGTGGTTAACCGGGGAAACACAAAACCAGACACTGTGACATTACCCCCCCTCTAAGGAACGGCTACCAGATGCTCCATCAACACACAAAAAAAAAACAAAAAAAACAAAACCAAGAGTCCAGGAGGGAGGTGGAACGGTGGACGCCTGCTTCTTCCTCCTCCGTTTATGATGGTGAGGTGCAGGCTCTGGTTTGGGGCTGAAAAGAGGTCGAAGCGGAGAGTGGTGTCAGGGTTCAGGGGAGTTGACCGCCATTGGTCTCTTTAGTCTTACGAGCCCACAAGGCAAAACACTCAAATTTCATCATTCGAGGCTCCGACTTTACAGAATGAGAAATCCCACCGTGGGGGAAGGGGACCTCTAGTGGTTAACTGGGGAAACACAAACCATACACTGTGACACCCTGATTGTAAGGACCCAAAGATCCCTGTGGAATTTAATATTGAGTTGAACATTTTGTTCATGACAACAAATGAACCTGCGTTTGAAGATTTTATATAGTTTTGCTTGGAAAAAGCTGGCCCAAACCGGAGTAGCGTCTTAATTCTTCAATTATTAAATATTGAAATATTTTGTTAATAAACTTTTATTGTGGGGGTGCAGGAGTGTTAATCGCCCCTCTTTCATACGGAGAGTGTCGGATAGCCAGTCTGATGATGCAGAACAGGCAAAGCCAAAATTCCTTTAAGGATAAATCTCTTGATATGTCCAAATGTAGGCCCTATAGCCTACTGTAGTTTTATTTATTGAATTTAAAGGTTTTTCACACAAAATTTCAATTGAAGTCTTCAATCCAGTTGTTGCAACTGGTTTTGTAGAGTTTTAGAGTGTGTAGCAATTGTTAACAACCTGGCATTATCCAAACATGAACTAATGACGAAGCGCGTTCATGCCAACTAAACGAATGCGAGTGAGCAGCAGATACAGAGCTCTTTAATTCGTGATCGTTTTATTGTAAGGAGAATTCTGCTAGGCATTCTGTGTCTTTAAAGCAAAAAAAAGGCTAAATAATTTGTTACAGGGTTTTTTTTTCTGTGATTTCTGTGGATGACACACAGCGACATATACAGTATCATTAATAGCCTTTATGATGTGTTTTACCCTGAAATGTTTAATTTCAAGAGAGACCCCAAAAACGTAAACTTGAACTTGCTAAAAAGAGATCAAGCGCGAGAGAGAGGCAAAGAAAAACGCATGTTAACCCTCTGGGGACCAAAAACACGCCCGCGCGTTTTGCTCGTTTTTTTTTTTAGCAATGAAAAATAAACACAAAATGCTCTGTTAATTTTGATCTTTCATTTTCATGTAATACATCAATCGATCCTGTTCGGTTTCAATTTTTTTTTCTGTATTCTCACAATAAAAATAAAGTGTTTTGCTTTTTGACAAATAAAGAAAAATTAACATGATGCGATTTCTGCCTTCTCTCTGTCAGTAAACTCCCATTTGAAACGCGTTCTATAACTCCGCGAAAATTCAGTCAAACAGGCAAACAGACCCACGGGCATAAAGCTTGAGATCGCATCTTTTAAATGAAGTCATTTATATAAAAAACAAATATTATCAGCTTCTGTAATCTGTATAAAAAGAGAGCGATTCCAGTCGAGCTCATTACGAGATCATTCAAAAGTAATGTGACCACTCCCCGGAGAGCGCGTGCTATTCAAATGCAAATTCTGAGAACCATTTCAGTCTGTGAAACGCCCCCACATCAGCTGTAAACAAAGCGCCGCGAGTGAGGCATAATATAGCCTACCTTATGGAGAAAAGTTTCCTCAGAACAGTGCTGATATGAGGAGCAATATCTCCTGATATGAGGAGCAGATCCCGCTGAGGAGTGAGGTAGGCTGTTTTCTTTTCTGTGTTGATGTGGAATAACGTTATGGAATAACGTTAGTGTAGGCCTATGTAAACCGCAAAAAGATGAATCGCGTTTCTATAATATGAATCGCGTTTCTGTGAGATGAATGAAGGGTACATATTTGTAAAGACTGTTTAGACTGTTGTAATTGTAACCTTTTTAATAAAATAGCAAAACATATTTACAAGATAGATGTAAGCAAAATCTTAAATGGTCAATATAAGTCTTCTTCTAAATATATCTTTTGTCCTTGCATTGTGGCTCAGTCAGTGTCACACCTGAATGAATGGCTCATTATGCAGAGTCATTATGCAGAGTGGGTGGGACATTGTAATCTAAGGTGTAAACTACTCCTCCTTCACGCCCCCTCGCATATTGGCTTTCCAAGCAAAATCTGTTTTACACTATTTAAATCAATGTATTGTTTTTTGTGAACGATAAAGCAAGACTATTTTCACATAATTTTGAAGCCAGAACTCGAAGCGACAACATCCATTAGTCAAAAGTCTTGTGGACACATATTTAATATGTGTTTTGTGGTCTTATTTCAGCAACTTTCATTTTTATTTTTTCCAATAACCACGCATAAACATTATTCTCTTAAAAATACAAACATCTACATACATGTTGCTCACATATTATGGTAGCCCTGTTTGTGCTATATAGAGTGAATTTACACCTTTGCCATTAACATGTTTATAAATAACTGAAAAAAGCACAAATGTCAAGGCATGTCAGAACATCTCAAGAGCCCCAAAAACACCTTGGTCCCCAGAGGGTTAATTTATGTTGCTTTGAACTATTTTCATTTTGTACTGTTTTAATTGTTTAATTTTGCTGCAATTTCTTTGGCAATACAAATTTAAAGTGTCGCAAGAATAACATTCTGTTTCTTATTTTGCACTGCAAAGCAAATAAACTCTAAACTCCATGCAACCCTGTTTTAAATAAATAAACTGTCCCGAAACTTTATCTAAACCTTGAAATGGTATTTCCATTTGGTATTTGAAACCCTTCAAACTTTATAAATTTTTTTGAAAACATAATTTTTTTGCTATGTCCAAATCAAATCAAACACAACAAAGCTCCGAGAAGTGTTTCAAATCAATAAATTAACATTTCAAAAGTTTTTATTTTTGACAAATGTTAAACTAGGGACAAAATTATAAGACGGTAGAGCTGAGCTTCGCACTAGGAAAGTTGAAGCTCCGCGAGGCGCATGTTGTAGCGTTGACCACACAGCTATCGCCTGAACTCTGGCCAGAGAATCAGCTTAACGTCTTAATCAAGTCCTGATCATTTAGTTCAATTTATTTAAATGTTTCAGTTAATAAATCTACTGACAAATTAAAATAACACAAACTATAAGACACATAACCTATTGACAAACATAACCTTTCTAAATGATAGAAAAATTGGACACACAATGTTAACGTTTAGCCTACTTTGCTTGAATTTGATGCAATAATAAAGCTTACATTTGTTTCAGTTCTAAATTTGTACTGTAATTTCAGTATTGTGATTATGAATTCGTTTAACTACAATGTTTCACTAGAATTGATCTGCTACCAGCTCTCAATCGCTCTCAATGAGCCGCGGCGCGGCGGCAGATTACGCGATAGCAGTGGTGGAATGTAACGAAGTATTTGTACTTCGTTACTGTACTTAAGTAAATTTTTACGTATCTATACTTTACTTAAGTAAAAAAAATAATGCATACTTATACTTTTACTCAAGTAGATTTTTCAGCAATTATCTGTACTTTGTACTCCACTACATTATTAAAATGCGTGTCGTTACATCCTTCCGAATCTTGCATAAAAAATTTTTGGTCGACTGACGTTTTGGCGTTGCTGGCCAATGCAGTTGAAACAGATCGGAGATCTGATTGGTCAAAGAACTCACGCGCTCAGCGCGCGTTTTGAAACAACACAAGCGGAACTGATGTAAATCGAAGAAAAGGACACGGTGGACACCAAATATCAAACATGGACGAAGAGCCAACAACGTCGACTGAGCTTGAGCCTGTGCCCTGCAGCTCTGATTCTGAGAGACATCCCTGGCCTTATTTAAGCAAGTTATTTGAATTTAAAGGTTCAAAGAATGACTCCTGGCGTTTTCAATGTGTCAAGTGCCCTACCTCAACGCAAAGAACTGTTGGTGTTTAAAAACTCCCCTTCAAATTTGAAGAAACATATAGAGGTAAGACATGCAATGCTAGTTATTAATATTTAAGTTACAAACTTGCTATGACATGGTGCTATGACTGTTATAGAAAAACGGATGTCAACATAACAAAAATATCACACCAGTATAAAATTTGTTTGACGTAAGTTAGTGGTACCCTAACAGGGCAACTTCATTAGCTGGTTATTAGCACAGCAGGGACGATAGCTTGCTAGTACGTTACATTTTTGGAGATGAGCAAACTACTGCTATATCTGTACATTCGTAGTTGGCTAAAATAGCTGTTTGTTTTGACTCGATGAAAAAATGTTCAAACTTTTTATATGGCCCCTAGCTTCTTTACCATTCAACATTGGGTATTTAGTTGACATTCACAAGTAAGCATGCAGGCAAAACTATATCTTGGTTTGATTCGATTGTGAACAATTTTGCACTATGACAGTTGTTTTTCATCAATATCATGACATTTTTAGAATTTGCAAACATATATATATATATATATATATATTTAGCAATTTAGCTCAAAAGTATATGCGAATATCAAACCAATTTTACCCGTGTGATATGCTTGGTTGTAAGTGTCAGTAGCTTGTCTTTTTAGTCTAAAGATGTAATCACGTTGGTTTCGCGTTTCAGTGCCCCATACACTTTTGTATTAACGTAAATAGTATAGTAAAAATAAAATAAATTGTATGTCATAATTGGCTTAGCTTAATTATTATTTAATGAGTAATAAGTAAATAACCAGATTTTTACAGTGTGTCAGTATTGCAGAGAGCTTGCACAACAACCCTTTCCAGTACACAATAGAAATGGTTTGTGATTATTACAATTGAACAGCCCAGACATTGAGACAACTGATTGTGTACTTTTACTTAAAAAAATACTTTAAAGTAAATTTAAAAGTATGTACTTAGGACTTTTACTTAAGTAAGATGTTGATGTAGTAATTATACTTTTACTTAAGTATATATTTTGTAGGGTAGTTGTACTTTTACTTAAGTACTAAACTTAAGTACTTCCTCCACCACTGCGCGATAGAGAGAATAAACTGACACTTTTCAAGGTCTGTGATTGTAGCGCCTCTTAGTGGTGAAAGGCAGCAAACGCACACCCGCGGGAACGGCGGCGGTAAAAGTATTATTCTGGTTGAGTACCAACTGTACGCACTTAATATTACTCAGTACTTAAATATATAATTACACTGTTACAATGACACCTTAAAATGAAGTGTAACCCAGTGTTGTTGTTTTTTTTTTTTTTCATTTCTACAGGTCCATGTGTCTTACTATACATCAATATCAAGACAGAATGAGCTTGAGACCAATTCAGACTCGGTTGTCCCACTCTTCTCTCTTACGTATTCCCTGGCCATTACCATTTCGATTATGTCTTGTTCAAGGTATAAAGAATTAAAAATATTCACATAAGTACATGTTTCTATCCCTAGATCTGTGATTCCTCGTCCTCTTCCTCAGGTTAGACTGTGTGATTGATGTCCATAGCATGTCCTCTTCCTCAGGTTAGACTGTGTGATTGATCTCTATAGCATGTCCTCTTCCTCAGGTTAGACTGTGTGATTGATCTCTATAGCATGTCCTCTTCCTCAGGATAGACTGTGTGATTGATCTCTATAGCATGTCCTCTTCCTCAGGATAGACTGTGTGATTGATGTCTATAGCATGTCCTCTTCCTCAGGATAGACTGTGTGATTGATCTCTATAGCATGTCCTTTTCCTCAGGATAGACTGTGTCCTCTTCCTCAGGATAGACTGTGTGACTGATCTCTATAGCATGTCCTCTTCCTCAGGTTAGACTGTGTGATTGATCTCTATAGCATGTCCTCTTCCTCAGGATAGACTGTGTGACTGATGTCTATAGCGTGTCCTCTTCCTCAGGATAGACTGTGTGATTGATCTCTATAGCATGTCCTCTTCCTCAGGATAGACTGTGTGATTGATCTCTATAGCATGTCCTCTTCCTCAGGATAGACTGTATGATTGATGTCTATAGCATGTCCTCTTCCTCAGGATAGACTGTGTGACTGATGTCTATAGCATGTCCTCTTCCTCAGGATAGACTGTGTGACTGATGTCTATAGCATGTCCTCTTCCTCAGGATAGACTGTGTGATTGATGTCTATAGCATGTCCTCTTCCTCAGGATAGACTGTGTGACTGATGTCTATAGCATGTCCTCTTCCTCAGGATAGACTGTGTGATTGATCTCTATAGCATGTCCTCTTCCTCAGGTTAGACTGTGTGATTGATGTCTATAGCATGTCCTCTTCCTCAGGATAGACTGTGTGACTGATGTCTATAGCATGTCCTCTTCCTCAGGTTAGACTGTGTGATTGATGTCTATAGCATGTCCTCTTCCTCAGGATAGACTGTGTGACTGATGTCTATAGCATGTCCTCTTCCTCAGGATAGACTGTGTGATTGATTTCTATAGCATGTCCTCTTCCTCAGGATAGACTGTGTGATTGGTCTCTATAGCATGTCCTCTTCCTCAGGATAGACTGTGTGACTGATCTCTATAGCATGTCCTGTTCCTCAGGATAGACTGTGTGATTGATCTCTATAGCATGTCCTCTTCCTCAGGATAGACTGTGTGACTGATCTCTATAGCATGTCCTCTTCCTCAGGATAGATTGTGTGATTGATGTCTATAGCATGTCCTCTTCCTCAGGATAGACTGTGTGATTGATGTCTATAGCATGTCCTCTTCCTCAGGTTAGACTGTGTGATTGATGTCTATAGCATGTCCTCTTCCTCAGGATAGACTGTGATTGATCTCAATAGCATGTCCTCTTCCTCAGGATAGACTGTGTGATTGATCTCTATCGCATGTCCTCTTCCTCAGGATAGACTGTGTGATTGATCTCTATCGCATGTCCTCTTCCTCAGGATAGACTGTGTGACTGATGTCTATAGCATGTCCTCTTCCTCAGGATAGACTGTGTGATTGATGTCTATAGCATGTCCTCTTCCTCAGGATAGACTGTGTGACTGATGTCTATCGCATGTCCTCTTCCTCAGGATAGACTGTGTGATTGATCTCTATAGCATGTCCTCTTCCTCAGGATAGACTGTGTGATTGATGTCTATAGCATGTCCTCTTCCTCAGGATAGACTGTGTGATTGATGTCTATAGCATGTCCTTTTCCTCAGGATAGACTGTGTGACTGATCTCTATAGCATGTCCTCTTCCTCAGGATAGACTGTGTGATTGATCTCTATAGCATGTCCTCTTCCTCAGGTTAGACTGTGTGACTGATCTCTATAGCATGTCCTCTTTCTCAGGATAGACTGTGTGACTGATCTCTATAGCATGTCCTCTTCCTCAGGTTAGACTGTGTGATTGATCTCTATAGCATGTCCTCTTCCTCAGGATAGACTGTGTGATTGGTCTCTATAGCATGTCCTCTTCCTCAGGATAGACTGTGTGACTGATCTCTATAGCATGTCCTGTTCCTCAGGATAGACTGTGTGATTGATCTCTATAGCATGTCCTCTTCCTCAGGATAGACTGTGTGACTGATCTCTATAGCATGTCCTCTTCCTCAGGATAGACTGTGTGATTGATGTCTATAGCATGTCCTCTTCCTCAGGATAGACTGTGTGATTGATGTCTATAGCATGTCCTCTTCCTCAGTATAGACTGTGTGATTGATGTCTATAGCATGTCCTCTTCCTCAGGATAGACTGTGTGACTGATCTCTATAGCATGTCCTCTTCCTCAGGATAGACTGTGTGACTGATCTCTATAGCATGTCCTCTTCCTCAGGATAGACTGTGTGATTGATGTCTATAGCATGTCCTTTTCCTCAGGATAGACTGTGTGATTGATGTCTATAGCATGTCCTCTTCCTCAGGATAGACTGTGTGATTGATGTCTATAGCATGTCCTCTTCCTCAGGATAGACTGTGTGATTGATCTCTATAGCATGTCCTCTTCCTCAGGATAGACTGTGTGATTGATCTCTATAGCATGTCCTCTTCCTCAGGATAGACTGTGTGATTGATGTCTATAGCATGTCCTCTTCCTCAGGATAGACTGTGTGATTGATCTCTATAGCATGTCCTCTTCCTCAGGATAGACTGTGTGATTGATGTCTATAGCATGTCCTCTTCCTCAGGATAGACTGTGTGATTGATCTCTATAGCATGTCCTCTTCCTCAGGATAGACTGTGTGATTGATCTCTATAGCATGTCCTCTTCCTCAGGATAGACTGTGTGACTGATGTCTATAGCATGTCCTCTTCCTCAGGATAGACTGTGTGATTGATGTCTATAGCATGTCCTCTTCCTCAGGATAGACTGTGTGATTGATCTCTATAGCATGTCCTCTTCCTCAGGTTAGACTGTGTGATTGATGTCTATAGCATGTCCTCTTCCTCAGGATAGACTGTGTGATTGATCTCTATAACATGTCCTCTTCCTTAGGTTGGACCCTGTCAGGACGAAGGTGTGGGTGGCCAATTTTGGTGTGGTCTCCGCTGGGATGGCCGTGTTGGCCAGCTTTGGTCTGCTGCTGTTCTGTGGGATGCCGTTTGCCATGACCGTGGGCACAGCCCCCTTTCTGATTCTGGGTAAATGTTATGTATTTCATCATCTACTAGGTGTCTCACAGCTGATGTTCACAGGCTCACCGTCTCTGCTTTCCTCCAGGTGTTGGCGTTGATGACATGTTCATTATGATCTCCTGCTGGCAGAAAACTGAAGTTCATAAAGCCGTTGAGCTTCGTTTAGCAGAAACGTACAAAGAGGCCGGCGTGTCCATCACTATCACCACACTGACAGATGTGCTGGCTTTCTACATCGGCCTCATGACGCCCTTCCGCTCAGTTCAGTCCTTCTGCATGTACACCAGCACAGCTCTTCTGTTCTGCTACATCTTCAACATCACCTTCTTTGGCGCGTGTCTCGCACTGAACGGACGGAGAGAGAAAGGCAACAGACACTGGCTGACCTTCATGAAACTCCCAGAAGCCACTGGTGATGGTGGAGGCTGTTGTGTTGGTGGGGTGTATGATAAAAACACAGATAAGGAATTTGAAATGCCAATAGAGTCATTCTTTAAAAACTATTACGGCCCTTTTCTGACAAGAATGTGGGTTAAGGCGCTCGTGTGTCTGATCTATGCTGGGTATTTGGCAGTCAGTATCTATGGATGCTTCCAAATGCAGGAAGGTCTAGATCTGAAGCATTTAGCAGCAGACAGCTCATATGTTGGTAGTTACTATGACAAAGAAGATGAATACTTCTCTGCCTTTGGTCCCAATGTTATGTTAGTTATAAAGGATAAAGACTTTCAGTACTGGAACCCAACTGCTCGCAAAAGTCTTAACTCGTGTTTGGAAAATTTTCGAAATCTACCAATGGCAAATTCAAGCATTCCAACGATTTCTTGGCTGAGTGCCTACATACAGTATGGACAGAAGGCAGGTCTCAATTTAGACAGTGAAACACAGTTCAAAACCCATTTAACTGCATTTCTTGATCAGTCTGGTTTTAGTCAAGATGTTAATTTCACTAACAATCAAATCCATGCGTCACGTATGTTCGTTCAGACTGTAAATATCCGCACAGCGATTGATGAGAAGAACATGCTGAATGCATTTAGAGAAACCGCAGGAAAATGTGGGAATTTGAAGCCCCGCGTTGATCTGATAGTGTACCACTTCGCATTCATCTATTTCGACCAATATGCCGTCATCATCACTAATACAATCCAGAATTTAGTAGTTGCTACATGTGCAATGCTAGTCATTTCACTCCTGTTGATTCCAAACCCTCTTTGCTCTCTCTGGGTGACATTTTCCATCGCATCTGTCATTGTGGGAGTGGCCGGATTCATGGCATTATGGGATGTTAGTTTAGACTCTGTGTCTATGATTAATCTTGTTATCTGTATCGGGTTTTCTGTCGACTTCTCTGCTCACATATCCTATGCTTTTGTGTCAAGTGAAAAGTCCTCAGCGAATGAGAGAGCCACAGATGCCGTCACTAAACTGGGCTATCCCATTATTCAGGGTGCGGTGTCCACTATCGCCGGTGTGGTGGTGCTCTCGACTGCTCACAGCTACCTCTTCAGGACCTTCTTCAAAATCATGTTCTTAGTCATTCTGTTTGGGGCCGTCCATGGCATCATATTCATACCGGTTTTCCTGACCTTCCTTGGCAATTTTAGTAACCGTCATGAAAGAAAAAAAGAAAATCTTCCAGAGCAAAGTGGAATGATTGCTTTCAAAGAGTCTGCTGATCCTGACTGTTGCTGAGCTTACTTTACTGAAAGATTTTGCGTGTTGAAGTTGCTTATCAAGTATTTATATCATAATCAAGTATATATTTTAAACCTTATCATAAGTATTATTTCATTTGGACATCTGTTGTAATGTAAACACATCTTTGCTTTTGTAATCCAATTACATTCAAGTACATTGATTAAACTGCATTACTGAAAATTAGAACTTATTCTGTTCAGTGACAATTATACTGAGATTTAGTCATTTATGACAGTATTTACACAAATGCTTGAACACCAATGCCATATATTTTTGCTTGTTTGCAGTGCAAGGCTCAATAAAATATTATAATTGCATTCGTATGTTATAATTCCTACATGGTTACCAATTTTCAATTTTATTATTCCAGCCAGCATAATACAATACATGTTGTGGACATATTTACTCTAGCCAGCTTATACCACATATGGTGTTAAAGAAACTGCAAGTTGCATATCATCTTCTTCCTTACTGCTGAAGAACGAGGTCAAAATGACATTTGCAGAAAGGACAGTTTGTTCTTTCTAAATACAGATAAGCACTAAGAGCAAAGGTGTTGCATTGGAAAATCTATATTCAGTTGTTTTAATGACATAATTATGTGTGTAAGTGTGTGCGTATAACCATGGGGTGTTAGACTAAGTGTGATGAGTTTTGTGTATATAAGCTGGGCAAAAAGGAGAAGTCGGGGCCCTTCCATATCAGACTCTGACTCATGTGTGAACTGCCTTTCTTGCAAGAAATAAAGATCTTTATAATGTTTGAAATCTCCAGCTGTCTTCCAATTATTATTTAAAGTTGAGAAAGAATTTCCACGACATTACTGTTCTATCATTAAATAATGCTGGATTATTTGCAATATTAACTGGATTATAGTTTTGTAACCTATCTGAAGACATGGTAGGGTGTGTTACTTTTGCTGTTTAGTATGAATACATTTGCATTATCTAAACATTATCTGCACTTTTACAGAAGAAACTTGCATCTGCATTTCTAGATTTTCTTTATATGTCATTGATATCATTATGAAATTATTGTGATATAGTTTTAAGTTCACATTGCCCATCCCTAGTGTAAAGGCTAATGTTTTATGAATTTGAGGAGTGGAGAAGAGTTTCTAAGTCTGGTATTTGCTTTCTAGTCATAGCCAATACAACCTGTGCGTAACACTTCACATTTTATAACAAAAGCTTTTACCAAATATATACTGCTCAAAAAAATTAAGGGAACACTTAAACAACACAATGTAACTCCAAGTCAATCACACTTCTGTGAAATTAAACTGTCCACTTAGGAAGCAACACTGATTGACAATCAATTTCACATGCTGTTGTGCGAATGGAATAGACGACCGGTGGAAATTATAGGCAATTAGCAAGACACCCCCCAATAAAGGAGTGGTTCTGCAGGTGGTGACCACAGACCACTTCTCAGTTCCTATGCTTTCTGGCTGATGTTTTGGTCACTTTTGAAAGCTGGCGGTGCTTTCACTCTAGTGGTAGCATGAGATGGAGTCTACAACCCACACAAGTGGCTCAGGTAGTGCAGCTCATCCAGGATGGCACATCAATGCGAGCTGTGGCAAGAAGGTTTGCTGTGTCTGTCAGCATAGTGTCCAGAGCATGGAGGCGCTACCAGGAGACAGGCCAGTACATCAGGAGACGTGGAGGAGGCCGTAGGAGGGCAACAACCCAGCAGCAGGACCGCTACCTCCGCCTTTTTGCAAGGAGGAGCAGGAGGAACACTGCCAGAGCCCTGCAAAATGACCTCCAGTAGGCCACAAATGTGCATGTGTCTGCTCAAACGGTCAGAAACAGACTCCATGAGGGTGGTATGAGGGCCCAACGTCCACAGGTGGGGGTTGTGCTTACAGCCCAACACCGTGCAGGACGTTTGGCATTTGCCAGAGAACACCAAGATTGGCAAATTCGCCACTGGCGCCCTGTGCTCTTCACAGATGAAAGCAGGCAGCAGAACGTTGTCCATGGCGTCTCCAGACTCTGTCACGTCTGTCACATGTGCTCAGTGTGAACCTGCTTTCATCTGTGAAGAGCACAGGGCGCCAGTGGCGAATTTGCCAATCTTGGTGTTCTCTGGCAAATGCCAAACGTCCTGCACGGTGTTGGGCTGTAAGCACAACCCCCACCTGTGGACGTCGGGCCCTCATACCACCCTCATGGAGTCTGTTTCTGACCGTTTGAGCAGACACATGCACATTTGTGGCCTACTGGAGGTCATTTTGCAGGGCTCTGGCAGTGTTCCTCCTGCTCCTCCTTGCAAAAAGGCGGAGGTAGCGGTCCTGCTGCTGGGTTGTTGCCCTCCTACGGCCTCCTCCACGTCTCCTGATGTACTGGCCTGTCTCCTGGTAGCGCCTCCATGCTCTGGACACTACGCTGACAGACACAGCAAACCTTCTTGCCATAGCTCGCATTGATGTGCCATCCTGGATGAGCTGCACTACCTGAGCCACTTGTGTGGGTTGTAGACTCCATCTCATGCTACCACTAGAGTGAAAGCACTGCCAGCTTTCAAAAGTGACCAAAACATCAGCCAGAAAGCATAGGAACTGAGAAGTGGTCTGTGGTCACCACCTGCAGAACCACTCCTTTATTGGGGGTGTCTTGCTAATTGCCTATAATTTCCACCGGTCGTCTATTCCATTCGCACAACAGCATGTGAAATTGATTGTCAATCAGTGTTGCTTCCTAAGTGGACAGTTTAATTTCACAGAAGTGTGATTGACTTGGAGTTATATTGTGTTGTTTAAGTGTTCCCTTAATTTTTTTGAGCAGTGTATTAAACAACAGTTAAAACTGAGCACTCACATAGCTACAATAACCTTTGTAACCTGTGCGTTGATGACTTGATGCGATGCTCTTACTGTCTCAGATGCGACAGTTCTATTAATGGACAAATCTACATTAACATCAGACATTAACTGGGTGAAAACACCTCGTTTACTGTTTTTTTTTTTTTTTTTTTATAATATAACGACATAAGCAAGAGTCTGACCATACGTAAATCCACAATACTAACTTTGACAACAAGGTGTTTAAACATTTAAAAAATACATTCTTAAAAAAAAATATTCCTGAGTTATAGCTGGACATAACTTGCAATGGTGACATATCCTCAGAAAAACTCCTGAGATCCAACAGCAAATTGCCTAACGACTTGTCTATGATGACTTGACAGCTAAATGACAGCAGAAAAGTATCAGGTTTCATCAAAAAAATCTTCATTTGTGATCTGAAGATGAACAAAAGTCTTACATGAGGCCAAGTAAATAATGACAGAATTTTCATTTTTGGGTGAACTTTCCCTTTAAGCCGGTGCTCCAGCAATACTATTTCAAGTCTGGCCTTTTTTTGTTAAGCCTTTTCTCCTCCATTTGAAGCTGTAAGGTCACTATTTTAAATTTTTTTACTCAGCTCCTGTGCAGGCAACTAGGAAGACATAATGCATTATATGCATCGTATACCTCTATGGGCCTCCCAGCATTTTCAGTTTCTGTCACAGCAGAAGTGGTCTCTCCATCTTCATCCTACAGGGCAAATAAGTAAGGATGCTTGGTTTAGCAAACGAAACCTAAAGATATAAAGGTTCCTAAAGACAATATTCACTTAAGACTGTGACAGAGTGTGGTGCTGCAGGAGTGTCCAATAATACAATGCCATCAGAAACTGCAAGACATTTCAACCAATTAGATACTCAATGTATATTCTCTAACAAATACAATTAATTAACCAAGACATTTAGGAACATCTAAGAGTACCAATAAGTTGTGAAACAATAACAGTAAAATGCATTCAAAATGCCTTTTTTTAAACGGTGACAGTGTTGATGATTTCATTTATTAAAAAGAGTAAAACTTCAATAAATCATAAGTACTAATCTGGTTTCCATAGTGACTCTCGCGCTGTGTTTGCATACGAAATAAATGCAATATTTGCCAAATACACAGAATTTTCAGAGACATTTTCATTCAATACTTTATGTACTGCTTCATACAGCGTCTGTTTGAACAACATTGAAGCTACTATCAATGAAGTGGTTTTATAGTTTTATTTTGATAGACATGACACAATATAACATCGCGACTACATGAAAAGATTTTTACTGTTATAAAAAACAGATTTGTGAGCTTTAGTGGAACTAAAGGTGTGAGAATAAACACGAAACATCCATGCGGTGAATCCGGCCAATCGTGGAACAGTTGTGTCGTCATCAGAACTCGTGAGCCCTGAGTCGTGCGGCTGCTCTCGAATCACTCTCGCGGTACTTTGATGGCATACGTCACAGTCAAGTCGGACAAAATTTTTTAACTGGCATGCACTGCTTCAAGTCAGCAGCAGTCGAAAAAGCCTAGTAGCAGCGTTTACTGGCCAAGGACCGCCCAAGAGGCAAGCAACCAATCACAGTTTGTTTGTTGTAAAGTTTACAACAACAATGGCGCATCAGTCTCCAAAATGACCTGTTAGCAAAACGCATAGGAAATCGGTTGGAAACATATGTAAGACTTTGTGTTTTTTATTAGTTTTAGATGACTTGAAATTCTCAGACCAGACTATTTCGTGAACACGACTTCACAACACGGACACACAGCTTCACGACACAGGTTTGTAGAGGGAGTTAAGGAGGGGGCTCAGCACACATGCTTTTGGTGCTTCAGTGCTAATGGTCAGGGATGAGGAAATGTGCATGCCCAGTCTCCACAATCTGTTTTCACCAGCAAGAACCGGGTGCTAGTTCAGCACTAGAGCTATTGCCAGTTCCGAGTTGGTTCGACTGACAAGCCTTCTAAGAACCGGTTTGCCTTTCCACAGGCTAGAGCCCATGTCTTACGTCATCTTTCCCTAGTCCTGGCTATCACCAGAGCAAGCTCAATCTTTTAAGACTGAACATTGTTCTGGGGAGTCTGCTCTGTATTTTCTACTGCACACAGAGGCGTGATCAACGGGCCATAGTTCAAATGACTCTGTACACAATTGGATAGTTCTTCAACTAATCAGACCAACGAGCCGGGTTAAGTACTTTGTAGAGTCCAACGCAGAGGTGTAGTGGTAAAAAAAGAGGTGGGTAAACTATAAATTCTGGTGGACCACGACGTGGTCACCCGGTAAGGTAGGCCACTGCCTACCGGTGTATGTGTATCCTGATGACATCGCTATAGGCTATCATTTGATGGCACTACCAAGGGTATCACTGGTTGTTCCCTCATCATAGGTCACACAATCACTATTCAATTCATACATTAATCTAAGTTCTTGTTAAAGAACTCAAGAAGGAATAATATGGTTGAAATCTATCAAGTTCACTAAATGACAA
Organism: Rutilus rutilus; assembly: GCA_021464565.1. Taxonomy (NCBI): domain Eukaryota; kingdom Metazoa; phylum Chordata; class Actinopteri; order Cypriniformes; family Leuciscidae; genus Rutilus; species Rutilus rutilus. The sequence continues at coordinate 72,732,233 of JAJAQA010000001.1, forward strand.
AACAGAGAGAACAAAAATATTTAAGAGAGATAGAGAAGGGAGGCTTATATCCAGGGCTTCCAATGCAATGCACTTGTAATTAATGATTAGGGATTTGGGATTATTTTCATAGTCGATTAATCTGTTGAATAATTTCTTGATTAATCGATTAGTTGTTTGGTCAATAATATGTCAGAAAAATGTGGATCAGTGTTTCTATGTAGAGGGAAAAGTCTTTAACCTGGTGCAGGCTTGATTCCCTCTGAATCTCTTGTACAGTTGGGTTTCGACATGCTCCCTAGTCCCTACATTAAACCAGCTGCCTGTAATGAAAAAAAAAAAAACCTTTCCTGTTGCAGCTGCTATTGAAAAGGCCGAAATATGCCGTCCCGCCCCTCCGTGTTCGGCAATCAGGTTTCATTCTCGCGCAGCTTGTTTAGTAATTTGACGAGCGTGTCTTTTCCGCTCCGTGTGTGCGCCGTTCTCTTTGTTCCGTGTGTGTGTGTGTGTGTGTGTGTCGGCGTGCTGCGCTCTCTGTTCAATGTTCCGCTCTGTGTTTGCGCTGCGCGTTCTGCTCTGTCGTTAACGGCCGAAATGCTCGAATCATGTACCGATCGGCGATCACTCACTGGAAAAGCAAAGTCCGCTCAAATAACGTGAAATTTAGAGGTGGATAACGCAATTTAGAGGTGGATAAACGCACTTTGGAGGTGGGTAAACGCTATTTCCCGAATTTTGGGAGGTGCGGTAAACGGCGTTTACGTGCGTTTAGCCTCCACTACATCCCTGGTCCAACGTGTTCGTGCGGGCTTGCCGTTATTTGTACAGACGGAGGTTACAAGCGAGAGTAACGGTATGTACATAACATTTATTTTTAACTATAAGCCTGAGATTTATATTTTTAGCCTCAGCATGATGCTACCCTCCTAGCATCGACTTTGCTGATAATCAATCACATTGCAGTAAAATAAAAATGTATTGAGCATCTCTACTAGAAGTAGGCTACAACTTACCTAAGTAAAAGTATGTCTGTATTATAAGCAAAATCACTCACAGTATTAAAAACAAAACAAGTTAATCTGCAGAAAAATGTGTCCACTGTCAGTATTGTTCTATTCTATATTATGTTTTTTTTATTAGTATTACTGCTGCTTTAATGTGTAGCCTATTAAAAATGCCACCCCAGTACCCTTCTTTCCCAAAGTGCATGGAGAGCTTACTAGGTCGTGGACGGCACCTTTTACTGCTGAAAACGACCTGAGTGGCTCTTCCCCCCTCCTACCCTTGATGGAGGAGCGGTGAAGGGCTATAAGGCTATCCCTCCAGTGGAGCGGACACATCCTTGTCTCCCCTCGCAGGCCTGTGAGCTCGCGTCAGGAAGGACAGTCAGAGCTTACAAAGCTTGCAGACAAGCCGCCTCCTCTTTGCATGCCATGGTGTTGTTGCAGGTCTACCATGCCAAGACACTCATGGACATGCACTAGGGTAGTCTAGACCGTGTGCTCATGATTGAGCTCCGCACTGCTACTGACCTCGCCCTCAGTGGCACAAGTGTCGCAGCGTGCGCAGTCGGTCTAGCAATGTCCACCGCGTCGCCGAACAACCCAATCTGGGAAATGGGGGCGTACAGGAACCGAACCTCTCGCATCCGCCATCTCAACCAGGCTGAGCCAACGATGGCGCTTCTGGACCACTTCTGCAGCTTCACCACACCTGGACTCTGCTGACAGCACGCTTAGCCTCCAGACACATGAGGTTAATAATCACCCCATCAGGATAAGAGTTCTGTTGCTTGTTTATAGCTGTTAACATGTAGCCGAGTGCTAGCACCAGCATCTGGTGGAATCTTTGGGGGTGGACTCAAACACAGCACATCTAGGTTATTATCTGAAATCATATCATTAACAGTAAGTGCTTTTGAAGAAAGGGATTGAAAGATTTTTTTTTATTTGTTTAACATCAATTACATTTTTTTCTCTTAAATGGGTTTGGGAGTTTTTTGTATTTCCAAATTCGGGGAAAAGACAGAGTCTCTGTATGATAATATCTAGGTGAAAGAGGCTCTATGTGATGGGATTTATCTGACCTTGGTGACGTGAGACAGCTGGCAGACGGTCGGTTTAGCCAGTCTGTCTGCTTCCTGACCTGAGCCCAGACGGACGGACTGACAGATAGATAGATAGTTGATAGATAGCATGAATTAACATGTTTTATGCATGTATTATATGTTATATTTAGATATTTATAAGTTTATTTAACAGGGAAAAAACAGAAACATTGTTACAATTTCAAGCAGTCAATGCTCCACATACAGGCTTTTAGTCAAAAGGCTATTTTGCAGACCCAGTCCCTGGTTAGGCTTTTTTTTAGACAAGTATAAAACAATAATCACAAAAAAAAAAAAAAAAAAAAAAAAAATTAACAATAATAAAAGAAAACTGAGACAGCTGAGACTTTTGTTTTGAACATTTGTCAAAGAAATCTAAAAAGTGGTTAACTCTGTTTGCATTTTCAGTTCAACTGATAAGCTGTTCCAAAGAAATGGACCTTGAACTAAAATGTCGATTGTGCAAATTAGTTTTTTCTCTTTGGTAATGTGCAATTCTGATTAGTTGCACCTCTTGCAGTGATCCCCTTACTACTATGTTTTGAAATATCAAATTGGCATATGATATCTGGAGAAAGATTATTTACACATTTAAAAAAAAAAAACATTTTAAAGAGAGACAAATTTATAAAATTTACACAACTAAGCAAGCTATATTTAAAAAGAAAAGTATTACAATGATACCATCTAACTGGTTTCTTGACCAAACTTTTTAGTGTTTGTTTATATAGAGATCTAACAGGTTTCATAGTCAGTTGAGAAACCTGACCATTGCATGCATGTAACTTAGCTTCTTTTAGGGATATGGTCAAATCATATTAAAATAATTGAGAATCTAAAATAACACCTTAAAATTTTAAATCATGATCGGTCTATTGAAAAACACATTGAGAAAATTTTTGAACAATTCAATGTCATTTACATATAGCTGATATTTCCTTACAACAATTTGGTAAATCACTGACATAAGGAAAACAACAGTGGACCTTAAATTGACCGTTGAGGGAGACCCATCTCATTTTTTTGTAAAGATGATCTTGAATTATTTATTTGAACACACTATAACAATCCCTAACTACAATAGTTAAGATGATGTTATGAATCTGAATTTTGGGAAGATTTGGTTTACCATAAACATAAATTAAACCGTTTGAACCCAGAAACAATTAAGCATAATGAAGTTTGTATGGGTCGGCATAGTTCCACTTGATCTCTAATTCCTTGAATCATATAGTAAATAGTCCGGCTGAAAATGAAAAGAGGCAGAGTGGTGTTTTATAACATATTTTTGTCAACAATAAAACAAAATATGTTATAAAACACCACTCTGCCTCTTTTTGTTTTCATAAAAAAAAAAAAAAAAAATTTTTTTTTTAAACAATTAAACATTATTAGCCACACAAATGTGGAAATGCATACATTGATTATCTTCACTGCTGCATGTATATTTATAACAACATAATATAAAACACAACCCTAACCCTGCCTCATACGTTTCACAGTGATAATATGAAAATAAAACAACAAAGTGAAAACAACAAATGTGTTTAGAAGAAAATGCCGTCATCGTCCACCTGAAGTAAGGCAGATCAAAAATATTGTTGAATATTAAATGTCCCCAACTAAGCAAGCCAACAGAGTTATGCGTTAACACGATTAATGCAACCATTTTAAAGAAAAAGGGATGTTTTGTTATAGCTTTTGGAACAAGGGCGCCGCCATCTTGCTATATACCACAGCGCGTGACCGTCAGCGGCCCAAAGCCCCAGGTATGAGTGTGGACAGAGAGTTTGGCTTTCCACACGCAATTTACCCCTTCAGACGCCCGCTCAGAAATTGGCTGCCGGTTTCATTTGGCCTTAAGCCATCACTAGAATGATCAGTCCGGCAGCTGTACGGCTCGGGTAGACACATTCTCTCAAGCGCGTCCGTCCTGTTTTCCATGTCTCGTGCATTAAACCTGCTGTCCACTCCCCTCCCTCTCCCTCTCCCCTCCCACCCGACCCCGGGGACAGGGCCATCAGGATCTTGTCAACTGGGAGGGATACGGCCCGGAGGAGAGAAGCTGGGAACTGGGTAGGGATGTGCTGGATCGCTCGCTTATCGAAGACTTCCTCCAGCCGTCGGGGAGAGGTACTGTCAGGAGTCAAGTTTGATTCCTCTCGAACAACTGAGCCTATCTCTATCAGCGTTCGCCCCATCCCACCTGTCCCCCTTTGCCTTGATCTTCTTGCTATTTAGATCTCGTGTTCTTCTCCCCCCCCCCCCTGTCGGTTTATTGTTTGTTCATTCTTGCCCGAGAGATATAACCTGTTATCCTGTGCCAAGCCTGCTCTTCTGTGCTGCTGTTTCTGCCAGGTGGAGTCAGTTCTCGTCGTGTCCAGTGTCACGTTCTGACAGCAACTATACCTGTGTCACCCTGCCTGGTGCAACCTGCTGTCCTTCTGAGTGTCTTTATCCTGTTCTGCGTCCACCTAGACCAGCGGTCTTCAAACCCTGGGTCGCGACACTCCTTTAAAAAAGGGTTGCCAGGATAATTTAAAGAAAATGGACTTTTCAGATTTTTTTTTTCATAAAATCATAGTCTATAGGCTTCTATAAAAGAAACACTTGAAATATGGCTATTTAAATAATTAACAGATTAATGAAATGAAAGAAAACAACCGTGCGACAGTATGCTGCTGAGTGTGAGGCGCGGCACTCCACAAACAGGCTCAGTCGGGGGCAGTTCTCCTCTTTTAGCTTTTAGCCTTGCGTTCCCAGCTGACCCTCCTAATCACCCGAACCGGCTGAAGATCAGTAATCATCTTGATCCACAGGTCCACCATTGTGGAGCTGCCATATATTGCAGAATGACCTCTGAAGAAATTAAGTGTTCATCATTTTACATGTACACTCACCTAAAGGATTGTGTTCATCATTTTACACGTACACTCACCTAAAGGATTATTAGGAACACCTGTTCAATTTCTCATTAATGCAATTATCTAATCAACCAATCACATGGCAGTTGCTTCAATGCATTTAGGGGTGTGGTCCTGGTCAAGACAATCTCCTGAACTCCAAACTGAATGTCAGAATGGGAAAGAAAGGTGATTTAAGCAATTTTGAGCGTGGCATGGTTGTTGGTGCCAGATGGGCCGGTCTGAGTATTTCACAATCTGCTCAGTTACTGGGATTTTCACGCACAACCATTTCTAGGGTTTACAAAGAATGGTGTGAAAAGGGGAAAACATCCAGTATGCGGCAGTCCTGTGGGCGAAAATGCCTTGTTGATGCTAGAGGTCAGAGGAGAATGGGCCGACTGATTCAAGCTGATAGAAGAGCAACTTTGACTGAAATAACCACTCGTTACAACCGAGGTATGCAGCAAAGCATTTGTGAAGCCACAACACGCACAACCTTGAGGCGGATGGGCTACAACAGCAGAAGCAGTGGCGGAACTAGAGTTGTATACATGGGGTGGCCACTGCTACTTCAGGGGGTACACAGTACACACACACACACACACACACACACACACACACACACACACACACACACACAGGAAAAGCTTATGGAAGGAATTGGGTCACTCTGTTTGTGTCTATAAGTGTTGAACATCCAAAATATTTGCAGAAAACAAAGCTGAAGCACCAAGGAGATAAGATACAGTAGCATGTGTCTTATGAACTGCTGCATTTATTTACAAAAAAAACTCACATTTACAAAAAAATTAGATATTTTTTTAAATTAGATATAGCAGGCATCAAGCAGGCATGTACTTGAAAAATGTAAACAATTTTATTGCCCATCAATATAAAATCTTATCCTAGGAAGATTTAATACAACATAATTCTTTCATTATAATAATTTATAATTATTCTAATTATAAATATTTAATTTATAATTATTTTTTTGTGTTCATTTTTTGGGTGAACTATCCTTTTAATCTGGCAAAATCTTCTCAACTTAAATTCCTGAATTTGGTATGTGATTGACTGCCTGTGTCTGGTAGATGCTCTGAGCTGTTGCTGGTCCTGAAGTCTGACCACACTGACTCTGACTAGCCAGTGGTGATGCAAGGGCTGGGGTCTGTTTGCATCTGATCTGCCTGTTAGTCCAGTCATTTTAAGCCAAAATGGGGGTCAACCTTGAACAAATTGCAACAGAAGCAAACTCAACTGATTTTGTATCCTCAATATGTCTTAAGTAAGGAAAAACAAGTCCCGAAGAATCCCATTAGGGGAAAGTTTCGAAAAAGACCCAAATATAGCCTATTCATACGCCTATTCATTCTTTCTCTCACATGAATAGGGTAAAAATTTAACCTTTAGATATCACCATGAAATTACTGAGTTGATTACTTACATCAAGACAAACAAAAAATGTATTACAAGTTTTTTTAATTGTTTGTTAACATGGACAAATGGTGCATAATCTAATTATGTATGTGCTAATTTGCATAAATACCACAACAGATCTAAACATTGGGTATAGCCGGGTGAAAATGTCTTGTTGAATCTTGTTGACATATAACTGTAAAATACTTAATGTTAATGTCTGAATGGAACCCATTTAGGCTACCCATGAGCATTACTACATAGAGGCAGAAAGTACTTTAGAAACCAGCCTTTATTAATTTTTAAGAGATTGGGTTTGTGGCTGGGTCTGTGGGACTGTTTCTGGGGGACGAGTCTGAGGGAAGAACAGGAGACAATGGTAAGGAGAATGCAGAAGACAAAAGGCAGGTAAAATAAAAAGTGAAACCCCAGAAACATTTTTCAAAACTTTCCCCTAATGGGATTCTTCTGGACTTTTTTTCCTTACTCAGGACATATTGAGGATACAAAATTATTTGAGTTTGCTTCTGTTGCAATTTGTTCAACCTTTTTTCATAAAATGACTGGACTATGTTTGTGCTTATTAAAAAGAACTCTTATAGCCTATCTCTCCCTTTCTTTTCATGTTTAATTGACCCTGTTCAAAAATATACCAAATTTAAAATATGATTCCAATCATATTCATATTCTAATCATCATCCAATTACCAACATTTTTATCTTAACTCTTTCCAGTATAAAAAAAAAAAATTGTGTTTTTGGTAATTTTCACAATTTCATGGCACCCCAGAATATTTTGTTGTATGAATATCTGAACATACCAAAAGAAAGAACAGACCCTGTGCTTTTAAACAACAACAAAAAAAAAATCTGTTTTATTCTAGCTTCGTGCGTCTTTTTTATCAACACTTGAATGTTGGCAAGTTTCATAAAAAGCAACATGAGCAAAAAGCTGAGAAAATCGCATTTTTATCAAAGACTACATCTAGATCAGATTTAATGATGATCAAAACACAGTAGATCGAGTCCATCAACACCCTACACCCATAAAGCTTCACAGTCCTAGTGATCGCATTATGATATCGCTTGTTTCTGCTCTTCTTTGCCTGCGTTTTGATCTCCTATCCTCACATTAGCTAGAACATCTGTATACTGTAACGTACACACGGCAAGGTAGCCTACTGTATATGCGTGTATTAGGCCGCATGTATTCGGAGCAAACCCCCCTGATGCTAAACCTTAAAAACTTACTTCAAATATGATGTTTTCTTATTCGGTGAAGTTCGGTATCTTGCAACTATCTCTCGTCCTCTGCTCGTCCGTTTGAAAACTGCGAGCGCGCCGCGCTGCCGGCGAACGTTATTTTATTTTATTTTTTAAATCAGCATCAGCAACTGCCAGTAGCAAATAAAATTTTGGGGTGGCACCCGGGGTGGCCAATCGCTTGTTAGGGGTGTCCAGTGCCACCCCGGACCCCCCTCTGGCTCCGCCACTGAGCAGAAGACCCCACCGGGTACCACTCATCTCCACTACAAATAGGAAAAAGAGGCTACAATTTGCACGAGCTCACCAAAATTGGACAGTTGAAGACTGGGAAAATGTTGCCTGGTCTGATGAGTCTCGATTTCTGTTGAGACATTCAGATGGTAGAGTCAGAATTTGGCGTAAACAGAATGAGAACATGGATCCATCATGCCTTGTTACCACTGTGCAGGCTGGTGGTGGTGGTGTAATGGTGTGGGGGATGTTTTCTTGGCACACTTTAGGCCCCTTAGTGCCAATTGGGCATCGTTTAAATGCCACGGCCTACCTGAGCATTGTTTCTGACCATGTCCATCCCTTTATGACCACCATGTACCCATCCTCTGATGGCTACTTCCAGCAGGATAATGCACCATGTCACAAAGCTCGAATCATTTCAAATTGGTTTCTTGAACATGACAATTCAGTTCACTGTACTAAAATGGCCCCCACAGTCATCAGATCTCAACCCAATAGAGCATCTTTGGGATGTGGTGGAACGGGAGCTTCGTGCCCTGGATGTGCATCCCACAAATCTCCATCAACTGCAAGATGCTATCCTATCAATATGGGCCAACATTTCTAAAGAATGCTTTCAGCACCTTGTTGAATCAATGCCACGTAGAATTAAGGCAGTTCTGAAGGCGAAAGGGGGTCAAACACAGTATTAGTATGGTGTTCCTAATAATCCTTTAGGTGAGTGTATATCTATATTTTGTTGAATCTTTCTGTGCTCATTAACGACAGTAACTAAAGCAACTAGAAGGAAAATGTATCTAAATTTTCATATACAAAAAATTATAATCCCAATCCACTAAGTACTGGGAGCTGGGTTTCTCCCAAGGTTTTTTTCTCCATTGTGTCACCTCCATTCTAGATCACTGCTTTGAAACAATCTGTATTGTATAAAGTGCTGTAGAAATAAAGGAGACTTGACTTAACTTACTGTATTATAATCCCTGGATCACTGAATCTGCTTTGGAAACTAAATCTAAGCCAATTTGCTTTGTTTTCTAGCTAAAGCACAAGATATTATGTTGAATTAACAGTGCACTCATATTTACATCTTTACACCACACGAGGGCAGTATTCACCAAAATCTCATATTTACATCTTTACACCACAAGAGGGCAGTATTCACCAAAATCTAATTTTTACATCTTTACACTAGGGCTGGGACGGTTACCGCATTACCGCAATACCGCGGTCACGTGACGCTTACCGCGGGTCTGAGCTCGTCACCGTCATCACCGCAAAAAAATAAAATAAAAAAATAAATGAAAAAAATAAACACTGGCCTTCACATGTGTTTACATTGTGTCTAATGACATGGATTCATTGATTCTAATGACATGGATTGTGTCTAATAACATAATGTCTTGCATGGATTCAAGGTTTTCTAAACAAAACTTATCATCAATAGATGGAGCAAATCCGATCTTTCGCAAGTATGCAAGTTGTTCCATGACACATAATAACATTCCATTCGTAGGCTATTGACTATAACCCCTTATTTACACTCTGTGGCGTGTTATGGCGCTCGATGGTGTTTTAAGTTCGATGGTAGTTTTGGCTGCGATGCGGCTACCGGAGCTGATCGCGCCCACTCTAGTCAATGCTTGTGTGTTTACAACAGCCACGACGCGGCGCGTTTCAGAAGCGTCTCTCCGCGCCGCTTCGATAAAGATAGGCGCCTAGTCTATTTTCGACGGACGCCGCGTCCAAGCCGCACCGTAAATAAAAAAAAAGTAAAAGGACCTCAGCTTTTAATTGCACGTGCTTATTTAACACAATTCTCTCACGTGAAGACCGCATTTGTCAACCCTTGCAAGTCGCGGCAAGTGCACACTCACAGCACCAGAGTAATCTTGACGGCACTTGCAAGAAAATGGATAAGTAGACTACATAATCAAATTCACAAATATTACACCATTTAACACTAGAAGTCCCAGAGAGCAGCCATTTGGCTTTTCTACCTATAAAACCCGCAGGACAGCCGATGGGCTGGAAGGCTTTAGGCTAATATCCTTAATCAGCTGTGAACGGTTGCTTTTGTTATGTAAACGATGTGGGGCCATGCTGAGCCACTTCAAGGAAACTTGTGTTTCACTTTGCCATCTTAGGGAGAAATCAACACACATGTTTTTTTTTTTTCCTTTGTTGCTGAGATTTATTGATAAAAACAGTACAAAAAAAAAAAAGAAACCAACCATTTCTACACATATTTACAAATAATATTAAAAAGTGAGTGAGTACATTCCAGCAATCACTCACAATCCTGGCACTGCCATGGTATCTCCCGTCTGCATTTACCACATGTGTATCTGTAGCAGTGAACACATCGCACAGTGGCATGATTGTTCTTGCATTGGTGTTTGACCTGACACATGGCTCTTTTTCCAGGGCTAGGTGTGGAGGGTTGTGTCCGAAGCAATTGTTCTTTTCTTGCCTTCTTCGCACACATATGAGAGTTAGCCAACTCTCTTGCAAGCTCCACCAGGAAGTCCACCCGTCTTTCCTGCCTTCCGGTGCATGCTTGATACAGCACATGTGCATTCAGTGCTGCCATGTCAATCATGTTATAGAACACGGCAACTGGCCAGCGCCGTGTCCCTGTGCGGACAGTGTACTCCCGCACCATCTGGTCCATCACATCCACGCCGCACTTTGTGGTGTTGTAAAGGGTGACAGTGTTTGGCTTCCTTTTGGTGGTATTATCAGTCTGAACCACGCTATGCACGCTGCTAAGAATGTAGACGGTCTTCTTCCGTTTGGCCGCATATGCCGTCAGCGTAGCAGCAGTGGTTGAAAACACCTAATAAATAAGATAAATTGTTATTTTCATAGCACTTTTACACACAATGACACAATGACACACTTGGCGGTGTTGATTCTAAAAATTAGAAACACAAACATAGAACCACAAAAGACCTGCAACATACCTGAGTGGTGAATTCATTGCGATCTGTGTGTCTAGCGGATTGAGGGATTTCCCGGCGAATCTTGTTGACTGTGCCGAGGATGGTGGTTTTCCGGCTAAGAAGTTTATGCGCAAGTGACAGCAATGTGAAGAAATTGTCCGTGGTAATATTTCTGCCCTTGTCTAGGAATGGTTCCATCAGCCTCATCACTACATTTTCAGACAGTCTCTCTCCACTGGGACGACTAGGGTCCTTGCCAAGATATGGGAGGACATTACAAATGTACTTGGATTTTAGGTCGCAAGCCACCCAAAACTTGATCCCAAACTTGTCAGGTTTAGTTGCAATATACTGCAGGAAACAGCAGCGAGTCTTTGACGGGAAAAGCTGTTCATCAACGGTGATATGTAGACCAGGGTTGTAGGACGTGATGCAATTGGTGACAAATGATCCCCACACACTGGAAATTGCAGCAAACTTATCAGTCTTTGCTCGATCACTCCGGGTGGATCTGTCATCAAAGCGTAGGTGTCGCATGATGTCTTGGAAGCGGTTTCGTGGCATTGTTCCAATGATATGTGGGTTTCCCAGGTTTGCTGACCAGCAGTCACGTAGTGATGGAACCTTGGTAAGCCCCCGCAAGATGACAATTGCAATAAATGCCATTAGTTCAGGGAGGGCCATGAACCAATGAACATGCTCCGTTTCCTGTGCATGTTGAATAGTCCATTCTTGAATGCTATGAAACATGTCAAGAGTGATGAAACACAGGAAGCTCTGAAGGCGACTCGAGATACTTTTCCTGGCCTTAGCCATTGGCTCTTCATCTGCAGCGTACGCTTTTATTGGGGTGAAAGGGAGACGCGTCCCCACCTGTTCTTCACGCCACACTGTGCCATCTTTCGCTGTCTCTGTCAGGTCAGTCCCCAAACGGGCTCTCTTTTTTGGTTGAGGAGCAGTCTCCTCATCTGCAGTGTGAACAAATTCAAATTGTGAGCAATGGAAAAGTCAAATGATATCACAAATGCATGCATAGATACTAATAATAATTCCAGTATCTCCTTCTCTGTATCGGAATAATGTCTGAAATATCTTCCTAAATAAAAAGATACAACTAAAGCAAAGAAACAACTAATAATGTTTTGCACTTCAGATGGCAGTGAATGTCTGCTAAGTAGTACAAACAAAAAAGTGGACAATACAAAAAAGGCAGAGTAAATATTAATGTCACTCCACTCTGCTTTTTTGGTGTTTTCCACTTACTGGTTTGAAATGAAATAGGAAATAATATGAAATGAAACTTAACCTGAAGACAGATCAGACAGCTCTGAGTCCGAATCCGGCTGAAGTTCTATGTCTTCTCCATCTGAGTCAAAAGGGTTTACTTCACTCAGGATCATTTCCAAGGCCTGCCGAGTGGTGAGTCCTGTCTGCGTTTTCTTTTCTTGGAGAGGAAGTTCGTACACCACAGAATTCTTGAGGGCACTGAAGTAGTAGGCTATGTGCAGTGAGATTTTATCCAACTCAGCACAAAAGGAATTACCTCTCATTTGAGAGCAAGCTGCATGCAATTAGATGTGCTAATTCATACCTGTTTACACCTGGGCAAGACCCTACATGCCAATGTGAGACTTGGTCAATCAAGTTCTCTGCTTTTAGCAGCCCTCCCTCCCCCACACATACAAACAAGCCACCAGCAACCATTCACACACACACCCCCAACCCCCCTGCAGATTGCTCAGGTAATGACCACATTTACACATGAATTGATGCTAATGATAGCCAAAAGACTAACCAGTTAGCATCCACTTGGCTAAAGGAGGGTTACAAAACTCTGGGACTTCTAGTGTTAAACATTATTAAAAATACATAGGCTACTGAGTTACTAAAACAATATTTGTCAAAGAATACACTTGTATGTTCACAGTTTGAACGTTCTGGTTTCCATTTGTTTAATATCAAGATCTGAGGTGAATTATCCATTGTTGCTTTTACAGCTACAAAGCTGGAGCACTAAACGATATTCAAAGTCACATTGCATGCTTTTAACATTAAATAAAGCACATAAACAGTACCTGAGATTATCATTGTCACACTTTGTTTGCTGTTCCAGCCGCGACGTCGCAGAAAAAAAAACTGGGGGAGGGTGGGGAGGGGGGTTGAAGTTTAAAGCGGTTTACCGCAATACCGCGGGAATTTCTTGCTTTTCAACCGCGGTAAGAAAAAATCCATACCGTCCCAGCCCTACTTTACACCACAAGAGGGCAGTATTCACCAAAATCTCATATTTACATCTTTACACCACACGAGGGCAGTATTCACCAAAATCTCATATTTACATCTTTACACCACATGAGGGCAGTATTCACCAAAATCTCATATTTACATCTTTACACCACACGAGGGCAGTATTCACCAAAATCTCATATTTACATCTTTACACCACACGAGGGCAGTATTCACCAAAATCTCATATTTTCATCTTTACACCACAAGAGGGCAGTATTCACCAAAATACTGCAGTCTTCGTATCAGCTGTGTGTGTACACATGCAGTATAGTAGGCTAGACTCAGGCATTGTTATTAATTCTTACTATAACAGTCTGAAATCCATAAATACCTGGGAGAACATTATAAAATCAAATACTCAACACTTCAGTTTGCACCAGATTCAAAGAAATGCAATTTAACATTGAACACAGAGCTTATGTGCCCCAGAAATAAACCATCTCCCCAGTGTCCTAAATTTCACAAATGTAAAATAATTCACACAGGTAAAGTAATCAACAGGTTTATTTGCAGATGTATGTGATCCAGTGATGCGCGGGTTGATCCGAAATGAGCGGGTGCCTGCGGTTACCCGCGGTTACGAGTCATCCAAAAATATTTTTAATGATATTCGGGTCGCGGCCGGTTGGGTCGTTTGAAATAAAGATGCCAATTAAACCTTTGTAATTTATATAGTACTAGACACAATTTTCAATGAAATACATAGGCCTACACTTTATTGGCTGAATAACTGGCAAGAAGTACGATGACGCACAAGCTCAGTCTGCAGAGATGGAGGCGGCAAGAGAAAAGGTGAAGACTGGGGAGTGGAAGCTCCGCAAATAGCCTACACACAAAGTGTGGGAGACATTTGCCGAAATAATGAAAGATGATGACCAAAGTGCTGGCTTTGTCATGTGTACTTCTTGCGATGCTATTTACACATTTGATAGCCACAAAACTGGCACGACCAACCAGGCACGGTGCCAGGATTCCAGTTTTGGATGGGCCAGACCAATTGTGGGTGGGCCTTAAATTAAAAACGTTAAATAAAAAAATAAAAAACGTTATCCAATCACTGCTTAACTGCTTAAAAAATATTGACTAATATAGCCTACTGTTATATTAACTGTGCGTATACATAATATAGATTTTAATAGCTTGATGCTCTTTAAATATTTTGTTACATTATTAAAAGTTTCGGTGCAAATGACAGACCTATCCGCGATCGCTCTCCATGGTTCTGACCAAAGAAGAGAGCTTTGGAATCTCCATTACGCATCATATCTGGGCTGCATTTTCCGATAACATTGTCTCTTAGCGCGCTACGAAGACTCTTAAAGGGATAGCTTAACCCTCTGGAGTCTGAGCTGTTTTCTGGGCCCTGGGGGTGTTCTGACATGCCCTGACATTTGTGCTTTTTTCAGTTGCTTATAAACATATTAATGGCAAAGGTGTAAATTCACTCTATATAGCACAAACAGGACTACAATAATATGTGAGCCACATGTATGTACATGTTTTCATTTTTGAGAGAATAATGTTTATGCGTGGTTATCGAAAAAACTAAAAATTAAAGTTTTTGAAATAAGGCCACAAAACACATACTAAATATGTGGCAATAAGACTTTTGCCTAATGGATGTCGTCGCCTAGAGCTTTTTCTTCAAAATTATGTGAAAATAGTCTTGCTTTATCGTTCACATAAAACCATACATTGATTTAAATTGATGTAAAACAGGTTTTGCTTGGAAAGCCAATATGCGAGGGGGGCGTAAAGGGGGAGTGGTTTACACCTGAGAATACAATGTCCCACCCACTCTGCATAATGAGCCATTCATTCAGGTGTGACACTGACTGAGCCACAATGCAAGGACAAAAGATATATTTAGAAGAAGACTTATATTGACCATTTAAGATTTTGCTTACATCTATCTTGTAAATATGTTTTGCTATTTTATTAAAAAGGTTACAATTACAACAATAATTACAATTTCAACAATATTTCAATTTCTTTGTAAAAAAAATTATTATAGGCCTACATTTTATCTATGTATTCATTAGTTTGAATATAGCCAACATTGGAACAGCTAACATCTTAGTCTATGACTTTATTTTTGACAAAAATAGTATTTTATATATATAGAAATTGCTAAACAAAAGCTTATTTGATGTGCCAGTATATTCTACAGTAAAAACTGTACCCAAATCTAGTCAACAAAATGTTGTCTTTCATATTTCGCCTAACTGTAACGTTGTTTTTATGAAATATTAGGGCATATAAATGTTAATTTGCAGTTTAATACGTTGCTTATACAAATAGCCTACATTTTATTTCAACATATTTCAGTCGATTTTTACTCATCTCAGTATAGCAATACAGTTTGCTAAAACATCATCATTCATTCACACACGCGATTTAAATTTAAACCGTCTTTTTGCGAGCTGTGGTAAACAGCGCGCATCTCTGCCGTTCATTCATTCATAAACAGAAACGCGATTCAATTGAGAAGGAAAAAAACTTACTACAGTATTCCTCAGCTCGCTCCTCGATATACCCGCACTGCTGAGGGACATTTTCCATTATTATTATTCCTCACAGCGCTGCGAGACTGTGTAAACAAGTAATGATCTGAATAAACTTGTGTTTTCTCGAGCTGATATGGGGGCGTTCACAGGTTTGCGTGGATTGCCTCAGTCATTTGCGTTTGAATAGCGCGCGCTCTCCGTGGGCGTGTCACATTACATTTGAATGAGCTGTAATGAGCTTGACTGGACAGATTTCACAAGATGAGAATATTTGTTTTTTATATAAATTACTTCATTTAAAAGAAGAGAATTCAAGCTTCATGCCTGTGTGTCTGTATGCCTGTTTGACTTAGTATTCGCTGAGTTATTGTTCATTTTCGGACGCGTTTCAGAATGGACTTCACTGGCAGAGAGAAGGCAGAACTCGCTTCGTGTTTATTTTTCTTTATTTGGCGAAAAGCACAACACTTTGTTTTTATTGTGAGTATACACAAAAATAATACACATTTAACAGAATCGATTGATGTATGAAACTCCTATGGAAAATCAAAGTCAACAGAGTATTTATGAGTTTCTTTTACACTGATAAAAAAAAAGTGAGCTGGTATCGCTGTATCGCCGACCTCAGGGGGTTAACCGCAAAATAATCACAAAAATGAAAAATACCTCACAAAACATTACATTAAAATCACCCAATTGAAATATCTCTAGTTTAATTAAAGTTTCAATGCATTTTTACGTGGATACAGATGTTGCGCCCGCGTGATGTCTGTGAGCGGTCTGTCAGAAACATGGCGAAAGAAAATTTGTCTCACCTGCCCTCTCACAAAAGCGCCAAGGACCGGGCTAAGCAATATCCTGATATATTGCACGAGAGTGGGGTAAATTGTTTTGCAGCCCATGTAATAAAATTTTAGACCACAAAAGAAAGTCTACTATCAACTAAGCGGGAGCAAACATCTCAGACAAACAGACCTGTGGAATCAGAGGAAACGTGACAGTCTGTCTCTGACTGAGTGACTGCCTGACTGCAGTGTGTGTATTTGTGTGTGACTGACTGACTGACTGCGTGTCACCGCCTTCAGCGTTAAGGGGGTTGCACACCGGACGAGAAGCGCAGCGCCACGTCTTTAAAATTCGAACACATTATTCTCTATGAGTGTACACACACCGGCGCCGCCATCCGGCGTCCACGGCGCCCAGCTACGGCTCAGGACCTTGTTCAGAATCCTGCCACGCACAGAGCGCCATTTACATAGTTTTATATTACATTTACATTTATTTGTCTCAAATCGTCGTTAATGTATATACTGACTTCATGTTATGAGGATAGCAGATGAACCCAAGCGCTGACTGTATGCAATTACACAACGTTTATTGATAACAGAAAACGGGAAAACAAAACCCACGAGGGGGCAAAACAAAGGCAAGACGAACGAGGGATGACTAAACTAGACTACACTTGACAATAACTAGACTATAAACAGACAG
>JAJAQA010000001.1:72749608-72757108 GCA_021464565.1 Rutilus rutilus
AAAGAAAGAAAGAAAGAAAGAAAGAAAAAGATTAGTTAGAAAGAAAGAAAGAAAGAAAGAAGAAAGAAAGAAAGAAAGAAAGAAAGAAAAAAGATTAGTTAGAAAGAAAGAAAGAAAAGTAAGAAAAAGAAAAAAGAAAGATTAGTTAGAAAGAAAGAAAGAAAAGTAAGAAAAAAAGAAAGATTAGTAAGAAAGAAAGAAAGAAAGAAAGAAAGAAAGAAAGTAAAAAGATTAGTTAGAAAGAAAAAAGATTAATTAGTTGGATGGATAGATTAGTAAGAAAGAAAGAAAGATAGATAAGTTAGTTAGAAAGATAGATAGATTAGTAAGTAAGTAAGAAAGAAAGATAGATATGTTAGTTAGAAAGATGGATAGATTAGTAAGAAAGAAAGAAAGATAGATATGTTAGTTAGAAAGATGGATAAATTAGTAAGAAAGAAAGATAGATATGTTAGTTAGAAATATGGATAGATTAGTAAGTAAGAAAGAAAGAAAGATAGATATGTTAGTTAGAAAGATGGATAGATTAGTAAGAAAGAAAGAAAGAAAGATAGATAAGTTAGTTAGAAAGATAGACTAGTTAAAACGAACGAAAGAAAGATAAATAAGTTAGTTAGAAAGATAAATAAGTTAGTTAGAAAGATAGATAGATTAGTTAAAAAGAAAGAAAGAAAGAAAGAAAGAAAGATAGATAAGGTAGTTAGAAAGATAGATATATTAGTAAGAAAGAAAGAAAGATAGATAAGTTAGTTAGAAAGATAGATAGATTAGTTAAAAAGAAAGAAAGAAAGATAAGTTAGTTAGAAAGATAGATAGATTAGTTAAAAAGAAAGAAAGATAGATAGATTAGTTAAAAAGAAAGAAAGATAAGTTAGTTAGAAAGATAGATAGATTAGTTAAAAAGAAAGAAAGATAGATAAGTTAGAAAGATAGATTAGTTAAAAAGAAAGAAAGATAGATAAGTTAGAAAGATAGATTAGTTAAAAAGAAAGAAAGATAGATAAGTTAGATAGATAGATAGATAGATAGATAGATAGATAGATACGTTAGTTAGAAAGATAGATAGATAGATAGATAGATAGATAGATAGATAGATAGATAAGTTAGTTAGAAAGATAGATAGATTAGTAAGAAAGAAAGATAGATAAGTTAGTTAAAAAGATAGATAGATTAGTAAGAAAGAAAGAAAGATAGATTAGTTAGTTAGAAAGAAAGATAGATTAGTTAGAAAGAAAGATAGAAAGATCGATAGATAGAAAGATAAGTTAGTTAGAAAAAAAGATAGATAAGTTAGAAAGAAATATAGATAAGTTAGTTAAAAAGATAGATTAGTAAGAAAGAAAGATCGATTAGTTAGTTAGAAAGATAGATAGATTAGTAAGAAAGAAAGAAAGAAAGATAGATAAGTTAGTTAGAAAAAGATAGATTAGTTAAAAAGAAAGAAAGATAGATAAGTTAGTTAGAAAGATAGATAGATTAGTAAGAAAGAAAGAAAGATAGATAAGTTAGTTAGAAAGATAGATAGATTAGTTAAAAAGAAAGAAAGTTAGATAAGTTAGAAAGATAGATTAGTTAAAAAGAAAGAAAGATAGATAAGTTAGAAAGATAGATTAGTTAAAAAGAAAGAAAGATAGATAAGTTAGATAGATAGATAGATAGATAGATAGATAGATAGATAGATAGATAGATAGATAGATAAGTTAGTTAGAAAGATAGATAGATAAGTTATAAAGAAAGATAGATAAGTTAGTTAAAAAGATAGATAGATTAGTAAGAAAGAAAGAAAGATAGATTAGTTAGTTAGAAAGAAAGATAGATTAGTTAGAAAGAAAGATAGATAGATAAGTTAGTTAGAAAGATAGATAGATTAGTAAGAAAGAAAGATAGATAAGTTAGTTAGAAAGATAGATAGAAAGATAAGTTAGTTAGAAATATAGATAGATAGATCGATAGATCGATCGATCGTAGATAGATAGATAGATAGATAGATAGATAGATAGATAGATAGATAGATAGATAGATAGATAGATAGATAGATAGAAGTTTATTAGGTCATTGAATGGTAGTTTAATTGAGTCTAGGGCTTCAGGGAGTTTAGATTTGAGTTTTTGGCTTGTACACTAATGGGCCACCGTAGTCTTGGCTCAATTTGAGCAGTCTGCCATGTAAGTCTATGGGATTTTTATGGTTTTTAATATTAATTTTTAAGAAAACTGAAAGTCAAATCAGTCTGAAAAGATATAGCACACCAAGTAAGAACAGTCTGAAAGTCTGACCCGAGTTTGGAGTTTGTAGAGTTAAAGCTCTAGGAGGAGTTAGAGTTGATAAATTTTGGGTCAGAAGAAGAAGAAGAAGAAGAAGAAGAATAATAAGTTTAAATAGGATTTCAGTAAGTTGGCTTTCTCAAGCCAACTTAACTAGATGCGAAAGTTCGTCGAGACAAACTTTAAGTTGGCTTGAGAAAGTTTGGAGCAGAACGTTTTTTGCTAGGCGGTTGCTAGGATGTTATGGGTGGTTGCTAGGGTATTTTGGGCGGTTGCTAGGTGTTCTGGGTGGTTGCTAGGTGGTTGCTAGGGTGTCCTGGGTGGTTGCTAAGGTCTTTTGGGTGGTTGCTAGGGTATTTTGGGTGGTTGCTAGGGTGTTCTAGGTGGTTGCTAGGGTATTCTGGGTGGTTGCTAGGCGTTTGCTAGGGTTTTCTGAGTGGTTGCTAGGCTGTTTTGGGTGGTTGCTAGGGTCTTTTGGGTGGTTGCTAGGCGGTTGCTAGGCGGTTGCTAGGACATTTTAGGTGGTTGCTAGGCGGTTGCTAGGGCCTTTTGGGTGGTTGCTAGGGTCTTTTGGGTGGTTGCTAGGCGGTTGCTAGGGTGTTTTGGGTGGTTGCTAGGGTCTTTTGGGTGGTTGCTAGGCGGTTGCTAGGGTGTTTTGGGTGGTCGCTAGGATATTTTGGGTGTTTGCTAGGGTCTTTTGGGTGGTTGCTAGGCGGTTGCTAGGATATTTTAGGTGGTTGCTAGGGACTTTTGGGTGGTTGCTAGGCTGTTGCTAGGGTCTTTTGGGTGGTTGCTAGGCGGTTGCTAGGGTGTTTTGGGTGGTTGCTAGGATATTTTGGGTGGTTGCTAGGGTCTTTTGGGTGGTTGCTAAGTGGTTGCTAGGGTGTTCTGGGTGGTTGCTAGGGTGTTTTGGGTGGTTGCTAGGCGGTTGCTAGGGTGTTTTGGGTGGTTGCTAGGGATATTTTGGGTGGTTGCTAGGGTCTTTTGGGTGGTTGCTAGGGTGTTCTGGGTGGTTGCTAGGGTCTTTTGGGTAGTTGCTAGGCGGTTGCTAGGATATTTTGGTTAGTTGCTAGGGTCTTTTGGGTGGTTGCTAGGCGATTGCTAGGATATTTTCGGTGGTTGCTAGGGTCTTTTGGGTGGTTGCTAGGGTCTTTTGGGTGGTTGCTAGGTGGTTGCTAGGGTGTTCTGGGTGGTTGCTAGGGTGTTTTGGGTGGTTGCTAGGCGGTTGCTAGGGTGTTTTGGGTGGTTGCTAGGGATATTTTGGGTGGTTGCTAGGGTCTTTTGGGTGGTTGCTAGGGTGTTCTGGGTGGTTGCTAGGGTCTTTTGGGTAGTTGCTAGGCGGTTGCTAGGATATTTTGGGTGGTTGCTAGGATGTTTTGGGTGGTTGCTAGGGTCTTTTGGGTGGTTGCTAGGCGGTTGCTAGGGTGTTTTGGGTGGTTGCTAGGATATTTTGGGTGGTTGCTAGGGTCTTTTGGGTGGTTGCTAGGTGGTTGCTAGGGTGTTCTGGGTGGTTGCTAGGGTGTTTTGGGTGGTTGCTAGGCGGTTGCTAGGGTGTTTTGGGTGGTTGCTAGGGATATTTTGGGTGGTTGCTAGGGTCTTTTGGGTGGTTGCTAGGGTGTTCTGGGTGGTTGCTAGGGTCTTTTGGGTAGTTGCTAGGCGGTTGCTAGGATATTTTGGGTAGTTGCTAGGGTCTTTTGGGTGGTTGCTAGGCGATTGCTAGGATATTTTCGGTGGTTGCTAGGGTCTTTTGGGTGGTTGCTAGGGTATTTTGGGTGGTTGCTAGGGTCTTTTGGGTGGTTGCTAGGCGGTTGCTAGGATATTTTAGGTGGTTGCTAGGGACTTTTGGGTGGTTGCTAGGCTGTTGCTAGGGTCTTTTGGGTGGTTGCTAGGGTCTTTTGGGTGGTTGCTAGGATGTTTTGGGTGGTTGCTAGGGTCTTTTGGGTGGTTGCTAGGCGGTTGCTAGGGTGTTTTGGGTGGTTGCTAGGATATTTTGGGTGGTTGCTAGGGTCTTTTGGGTGGTTGCTAGGTGGTTGCTAGGGTGTTCTGGGTGGTTGCTAGGGTGTTTTGGGTGGTTGCTAGGCGGTTGCTAGGGTGTTTTGGGTGGTTGCTAGGGTCTTTTGGGTGGTTGCTAGGGTGTTCTGGGTGGTTGCTAGGCGGTTGCTAGGGTCTTTTGGGTGGTTGCTAGGGTGTTCTGGGTGGTTGCTAGGCGGTTGCTAGGGTGTTCTGGGTGGTTGCTAGGGTCTTTTGGGTAGTTGCTAGGCGGTTGCTAGGATATTTTCGGTGGTTGCTAGGGTCTTTTGAGTGGTTGCTAGGGTATTTTGGGTGGTTGCTAGGATATTTTTGGTGGTTGCTAGGGTCTTTTGGGTGGTTGCTAGGCGGTTGCTAGCGTCTTTTGGGTGGTTGCTAGGGTCTTTTGGGTGGTTGCTAGCGTGGTTGCTAGGCAGTTGCTAGGGTGTTATGGGTGGTTGCTAGGCTGTTCTGGGTGGTTGATAGGCGGTTGCTAGGGTGTTATGGGTGGTTGCTATGGTGTTGCTAGGCGGTTGCTAAGGTATTCAGGGCGGTTGATATGGTGTTACTAGGTGGCTGGTAGTTGTCACAGATGGTTACTATGGAGTTTTTATAGAGTTCTTAGCATGATCTTGGCATGATTTAACACTTAACTAATCACTATTAGCATGTAGCTATTCACTGCTAGCATGTGTAGTATGTTGGAAGTGCTGTTTGCTAGCATGAGTCAAAAGAGCCAAACCTCATCTCTATACGATGTTCTGATACAGAGATATAGGTCTTACAAAACGGTTGCTAGGGTACTCGAGTTTGGTTGCTATGGAGTTGCTTGGGAGCTGGAAGATTTAAACTTAAGAAGTTTATAGTGGTTTGAAGTTTACAGTAGTTTGAAGTTTATGACAGAGATAGATAGATAAATAAGTTATATAGATACACACACACACACACACACACACACACACACACTCACTCAGACTACCTCGCTCACACACTCACTCAGACACACACACACACACACACACACACACACTCTCAGAGTTTATGAGTTTAGAGTTTATAAGTGTATAAATTGATGAGTTTATAAGTGTACAAGTTTTTGAGTTTAGAGTTTATAAGTTTAAATGAGTTTAAGAGTTCAGAGTTTATTAATTTATGAGTTTAAGAGTTCATAAGTCTATGAATTCATGAGTTTATTAGTTAATTAGTTATTAAATTTAAGTTAATTAGTTTATAAGTGTATGAGATTAGAGTTTATTAGTTTAAATGAGTTTCATTGGCTAATATAAATAGAACGGCAGTTTGGTTTAGTCTTCAAGGTGTTTAGATTTGAATTTTTGTCGGTTGGTGAGTTTGAATCTGGATTTGAATTTTTTAGAATGCCCAATGTTAAGTCAATGGGAGTTTTTCCGAGTTTTGATCGTCATTTGTAGGAAAACCGTAAGTCCGATCAGTCTGAAAAGATATAGCACACCGAGTCAGATCTGTTTGAGTGTCTGAGCCGATTTTGGAGTATGTAGAGTTAAAGCTCTAGGAGGAGTTTGAGTCAGATTTTTTAGTAAGAAGAATAATAATAACTAGATGCGAAAGTTCGTCGAGACAAACTTTAAGTTGGCTTGAGAAAGTTTGGACCAGAACGTTTTTTTTGCTAGGCGGTTGCTAGGATGTTATGGGTGGTCGCTATGGTGTTGCTAGGCGGTTGCTAGGGTATTTTGGGTGGTTGCTAGGGGGTTGCTAGGGTATTCTGGGTGGTTGCTAGGGTGTTTTGGGTGGTTGCTAGGCGGTTGCTAGGGTCTTTTGGGTGGTTGCTACTGTGTTTTGGGTGGTTGCTAGGGTGTTTTGGGTGTTTTGGGTAGTTGCTAGGGTGTTTTGGGTGGTTGCTAGGGTGTTTTGGGTGGTTGCTAGGCGGTTGCTAGGATATTTTGGGTGGTTGCTAGGGTCTTTTGGGTGGTTGCTAGGCGGTTGCTAGGGTCTTTTGGGTGGTTGCTAGGATATTTTGGGTGGTTGCTAGGGTCTTCAGAGTGGTTGCTAGGCGGTTGCTAGGGTATTTTGGGTGGTTGCTAGGGTGTTTTGGGTGGTTGCTAGGCGTTTGCTAGGATATTTTGAGTGGTTGCTAGGGTGTTTTGGGTGGTTGCTAGGGGGTTGCTAGGGTATTTTGGGTGGTTGCAAGGGTGTTTTGGGTGGTTGCTAGGCGGTTGCTAGGGTATTCTGGGTGGTTGCTAGGGTGTTTTGGGTGGTTGTTAGGGTATTCTGGGTGGTTGCTAGGGTGTTTTGGGTGGTTGCTAGGGTATTCTGGGTGGTTGCTAGGGTGTTTTGGGTGGTTGCTAGGCGGTTGCTAGGATATTTTAGGTGGTTGCTAGGGTCTTTTGGGTGGTTGCTAGGCGGTTGCTAGGGTCTTTTGGGTGGTTGCTAGGATATTTTGGGTGGTTGCTAGGGTCTTCTGGGTGGTTGCTAGGCGGTTGCTAGGGTATTTTGGGTGGTTGCTAGGGTCTTCTGGGTGGTTGCTAGGCGGTTGCTAGGGTATTCTGGGTGGTTTCTAGGGTGTTTTGGGCGGTTGCTAGGGTATTCTGGGTGGTTGCTAGGGTGTTTTGGGTGGTTGCTAGGCGGTTGCTAGGGTATTCTGGGTGGTTGCTAGGGTGTTTTGGGTGGTTGCAAGGGTCTTTTGGGTGGTTGCTAGGCAGTTGCTAGGGTTTTTGGGTGGTTGCTAGGGTATTCTGGGTGGTTGCTAGGGTGTTTTGGGTGGTTGCTAGGGTGTTTTGGGTGGTTGCTAGGCGGTTGCTAGGGTCTTATGGGTGGTTGCTAGGTGGTTGCTAGGGTGTTCTGGGTGGTTGCTAGGCGGTTGCTAGGGTGTTATGGGTGGTTGATAGGCAGTTGCTAGGGTGTTATGGGTGGTTGTTATGGTGTTGCTAGGCGGTTGCTAAGGTATTCAGGGCGGTTGATATGGTGTTAATAGGTGGCTGGTAGTTGTCACAGATGGTTACTATGAAGTTTTTATAGAGTTCTTAGCATGATCTTGGCATGATTTAACACTTAACTAATCACTATTAGCATGTAGCTATTCACTGCTAGCATGTGTAGTATGTTGGAAGTGCTGTTTGCTAGCATGAGTCAAAAGAGCCAAACCTCATCTCTATACGATGTTCTGATACAGAGATATAGGTCTTACAAAACGGTTGCTAGGGTACTCGAGTTTGGTTGCTATGGAGTTGCTTGGGAGCTGGAAGATTTAAAC